>DWJZ01005835.1:0-13644 GCA_018249125.1 Asbolis capucinus
TAATGATTTTGATGTTTTTAGACTTGTTATCGTCGGGGGAAGGGTATAGGATAATAAAATATAATATTTGATAATAAAGAAATTATTAAAACATTATTTTCCAATACAAACCACAACAGACAGTTCGTAATGTCAAATAGATTCCGTTTACGAATTAAATATATTAAGCACATAAGAAAATAAACCTTAAAATGTTAGAAGGCCGGTAGAATATTCATTTAATCAAGATTTACCCCTTTTTATTTTTGTTATTTTAGTTTATTAACAATTATTTATTTTTATGAAGCTGCAGATATACTTCTAAAAAAAATGCTGAAGCTACCATTAATATCTGTGTAAAAAAATTTCTGATCGCACCATCCATATTTGACAGTAAACACATATGTTTTTCATTTCATTTGTCAAATATCTCAAAGCATAAATAGGTAACTGCAATTTACTATTTTTCTTAGTTCGTAGCTTTATCAGTGAAATCGTTTAGTAGTTAGTGCGCGAAAATATTTTAAATTTACAATGAATAAGAAGAAAACGACTAAGTATGAAATTTAAAATCCGTTTATTATTTAATTTACATATACACAGCCTAAAATATTTAAACAGTAGCCTATCGAATAGGTGATTAAAATTATTTTAATTAATTGAGCAGTACGTCTGCCGGGTCAGCTAGTAATTAAAAAAAAATACAAATTTATGGTGTTATAATTCGATGGATAATTAAAATAGTCAAAATAGCTGCTGTCATCAAAAAGTTGCAGGATGTCAAGTTGATTATATTAATTTTTTTATGAGAAAACCATTGTTAATAGTCGAACAAGTCTGACGCTACCTTTAGATTTATTTGCTATTGTGGAATGATACTAAAGGAGAAGATTACTGCTAGTTCCGCGGAATATTACAACAACCTAAGCATATTGACCATCATATCACAAAGTACTGTCTGGTATAGAATTTATGACTCTTAAAATGGACACTACACCAATATGATAATTTAATCATTTCTTATGTACTCTATAAATTTTTGATATTCTAAACAAATATGGCGTATAGTAGATCAAGTACAAGATATCATCATTATTGGAACTCATAACTGTCCCACTAGTGGGCTCCGGTCTCCCAATATGAGTGGAACAGGCCACAGTCCACCACACAGCCATGTACGAATTGTTGATTCGTTCTTTTTTTTTCGTTTATTCCAAAATATAACTCTGCGGTTCACCTCTAAGTTATGGGCATATCAGAAGTTGATTATCAGTTGCTACGGTGAAGGAAAACATCTTGAGGGAACCGGCACTCCTGGGAGTTCCCATAAAGCCCTCAAATCTATTATCGTCACATTGTGGGAGACCCGAGCACGGTATTAGGGAGATATGGGGTGAAATTATAATTATGAAGAATTGTAGATATTATCGTTTATGCCAAATCAAGAAATTCTTAATCGTTCCTTTAATAAACAAGCAAAAATTACCCTCTAAAGTTCAGAAGATAATAATGAAATCATTAGACTAGATTTATACCTACAAGAGTAAAACGAGTACTTATAATTACTCGTCTTATAATTACTTTAAGAATTAAATAACCATAATTATATCTGACCCTATATTATGAGAACTATGTAATTCTATTATAGTATTTAGTAAACTAAGCTTTGCTCGGCCAAATTATGAGAAAATAGGTGTAACGAAATAAAATTATGTCTAAACTATTAGAAGCATTGATAGACTAGTGGTTTAGACGTTGAGCTCTCTAACCAGGAGGTCCCGGGTTCAAATACGGCGCGCAAATCTCATTCTTAAAGTTATGCGCGTGTCAGAATTTGATTATCATTTGCTACGGTGAAGGAAGACATCGTGAGTAAATCTGCACTCCTGAGTGACCATAAAGTTATAATAAAGTGGAGTCCACCAAGCCGCACTTGGCCAGCATGGTGGACCCCCCTTCCTTACTTAAATAGTTAATAGAAATTGCTCCCGCGTCGCTGTGAAAGAAGAGTTTTCCACTGGTTTCAGAGTTGCGATACAAATTTTAACCTATTATTCCACGGGAATAAAGCAGTTTTCTGGAATAAAAAGTATCCTATAACTATTGTCCTTATATAAGCCACGAACATGCAAAATTTCATCTAAATTGGTCCATTGACCTCGGAATTAACATACTAATTTTATCCTGTTATCCTGTGGAAACTAAGTCATTTCCTGGGATAAAACATATCCTTTAACCATTCTATGGTTTTCAAATATGTATGTCTATGCCAAGTTTCATCTAAATCTGCCCAGTGGTTTTTGCGTGAAGCTCGAACAGACAGACGGATAGAAAGACAGACAATGAATCCAAAAAAAAATGTTTTGGTCCCTATATCAATAACAAATCCCCGCTGCATCAAAATTAAAAAAAAAAAAAATAATGTACATAATTGACCCCGTTATACTTTTATTATTAGTATAGATTCATTGAATGTATTCTGTTAAGGATTCATAAGACGCATACATAATTCTAGAAGTAAAAAAAATAGTAAAAGAGTAAAAGGTACTCTGACCTACGAGTTTTCAAATATAGACAGCGTGTGGGTTGCCATGCGTAAAAAGTAATTAACTATTGATGATATAATCCATCAATTTACACTAGTATTATAAAGAGGAAAGATTGGTTTTTTGTTCGTATGAGCTAAATAAGCTCCGAAACTACTGGATCAATTTGAAAATAACATTTTACCATTAGAATCCTACATTCTATGTTCATCAGCATAAGCTATAAAATATTTGAAGTAATATAAGGTATTAAAATTTCTATAATGTAAGTCAATTTGTAAAAAAACGAATATCGCGTAAGCTTTACAAATTATTGACTATACCGCAATGTGACGTACGCTAGTTTTGTAGAGGACATCAATATCTACAAATAGATCTGTTACAGTTATGACACAATAACTACTTTTTTAATTAAAAAAAAAATGACACCGCGAGGTGCCGGGACAAACTAGACCACATTATTGGTTCCCAAGTATTAATAATAATTCTACACTAATATTATATAAGGGAAAGTTGTCTTTACAGTACACAGTAATTGGCATCATAAAAGTCACAAGCTACTATGTTATAGATTCTCCAAAAATAAAAAATATTTTCGCCTGGTAACTGGTTCTAGCGAAGCTACCTTTTCAATATTTCCTATAAAAACACGAAGGTGAATTTCTTTCAAAATAAAACCTTGGTTAACCAATTCCTTGACCTGAAATAATAAACTAATAAAAATAATGTATTAAATTCTAGGTTATAAAATGGATAGTGTGCCACATCATCCTTTGATCATAGTCACTCTAGAAGACCTGAAGAAAGCCAGAGAGTTCTATGGCGTTAATGATGTGAAGATGATAAAAGAATCCCTGGATGCTATTGAAAAATGGTGTCAAAAGCAGGACCATCTTATCGAGGCATATAAATATTTAGGTATGTATATATATTATCTTACGCCATGCATTGGAACAGCGTGATGGAGCTCTAGGCCTCCTCGATGGCCTGGCCTGACCTTCCCAAAACCCATGATCAGTAGGGGGCCATTTAAAAATGAGGAAATTGGACCTGGACCGTAAATCTACAATTCGACTTTACCGTCCCTTTTTAGAGTAAATTATGGAACAAATTACTTGCACCGGTATTCCCTCAAAGGTATGGCATTAGGTTCTTCAAGAAGCATGTCACTTCATTATTTTTTTATGTTACAAACAGGCGAGAGGAGACGACTCAACTGATGGTAAGTGATGAACTCCGCCCTCGGACATTCAACACCAGTGTTGAGGTGGATAATAAAAAGGACTGTATTTTTTATTACTGTATTACTTTTTACACTGAGCTTTAGCCCAGCGCTGATGGTCTCGCCGTCTCCCAGGAGTCTTTGGGGTAACTACAGGCTGATTATCCAATCCCGAATCCTTCTTGTCTTGGCACGGATACGAAATATTAATTTTCACAACACAGGGCACTTGCGACTGTTAGACTAGCTTGTTGGGTTTTTTCGAGATATTGCGTACACGACGGTGGCGATCGTTCGACACACTCTGCCGTTGTAAGCGAACAACGTACTCTATGGCGGGCGATCGGAGCAAGAAAAAATGTCCAACTTACAGATAAATTTAGATAATTTATAGAAATTCCTTTTGGTTGGTGCTTCCTAACTCCTTAGTAGAACAATACGGAACAACCAGACTGTCACTAACCGTTGCCTGCCTGGAGTGAAGTAATATGCACACGTACAGGAAAGAAGAAGAAACAAGGGAAGCGGTATCAGTGAAGCAACTGAATCAGTTACGACACCAACTGATCCCAGACACGCCAGTAACATAAAAATTCGTATATCGATACTTGTTCCCTTTTTCTTTATACCCTATTTTCTTTAGACACATGAAACGATATTATCTGTTTTAATTTTTGCCTGTATAATTGAAATGTCGTCGTTGACTATATAAATGCCTAGCAAGTCCCTACACTTATGAGTACGATGGGAGCGAATTCGATCTAGAATTTTTCCTATACAAATTTGTAAATTTTGTATCGAAAAAAATCCAGATTGAATTTTCACCAAGTATAGGTTATGAAATGATTACAATGACTTACTAGGTATGAAGGTGGTAGGGAATGGTGCACTTACCAGGTATCAATTTGTAGATATTGAAGTCTTCTATAAACTTGTAGTACATCACTTTGTTCTATTGTCAATAATTTCAACAGCATATGCGGTAGAAGAATTTTTATGGTATTATTTTTCAACGTAAAATGCAACCCCATTTTAAAAATTTTCATCCCCACTTTTTTGAAAAATTGTATAGCCCATGTTCCTCAAAAGTATTTTGGTATTGTAATGGTAAAAGGTTCTTTCAAATCTGCCTAGTAGTTTCGAAGCACATCCTCCTCAAACAAACAGACTATCAAATCTTTCCTCTATATAATATTACTATAGATTACGCAAAACCCTACAAGCGAGTGGACATCGCCTTGTAACTCACCTTGATCTGCTATTTATTTAGAACGGTACTTAGCATTAATCATTACTACAATACGAATCTAAGAAACTGTCTGTCTTCTTTACTTACATATATGCTTAAAACTATCAATAGGTTCTGATAAAATTTGGTGCAGAGATAGCCTAGAACTTGTAGAAAACTGAATACAAATAGAAGACGAAAGTTTATATGGAAATTATCTTCGAAATTAAATAAAACCTCATAACTTTATATTTAATAAATTTTATAAGAAATCAATATTTTTACAAGGTTTTATTTAACTCGCAGTGTATGTTTGTATATTAGTATGTTATATATATATGTATATTTAGTTTGTTACGGGCCAAATCTTGACCCAAGTGGGTCTAATTAAGTTTGCCCGGGTGGGAGGAAGTACTCCAACACTACGAAGCTGAAATTTTGCATACTGCTTCAGTTCCGATGACAATACATTTTTACGATAAGTATGATCTGCTGCTATGCTCAGGGTTAGCTCCAGACAAGAACTCCATAATGGTTAACTGTATAGTTATGAAATATTATATGTTTCTCCGTATACAGATTCTGTAAATTGTCTTTTTAAATATTTTTAATGAAGCTTCTTTAATTTGGTGTTTTGAAAATTGTGATGCTGTACGAAGAGCGATTAGGGATGAAAATTGTTTCTTGCGCACGTAGTTACTGCTTATATATTAGCTTTGTTTAGTATATTTATCCATGTTAAATTTTAAACTATCAGAACTCGTTTTTAAAAGTTAACAAGTATTAAGGCTGTTATGGAATCCAATATTGTGGGGGGCTGGTTTTGAACTCAATTCGTGCAAGTATTCTCAATACATTTGTATTGGCCTAAAATGCCGACTAGGCCTGAGCTAAGGTCTCTCATTCTAAGGAGGCTTAAGTACTTCAACGCTACTCCATACGGATTGGAGGAGATGTTAGTGGCCAACCTAAGTGTGTTGCTTAATTTTTCCGATCACCTACAATCGCAATAAACCGCGAAGCTATGAACGCTTAAATACACCTATGAACGTCATACTTTTGAAATCTAACACTGTTTCGAAAAGATTCTATAACAAAAAGAAATGGCCAAAGAAACTCCTGAGCACATCTTAATACAAAATTAAAGTGCAACATATATTAAAAAGAACAGACTCGCGCGGAACCGGATGCGGAAGTCTATATTCAAAGCATCCTTGTCATTAATATATTCATTTACATTGCAATATCCTCTTTCGTTGAGCAGGTATTTAGTTTCTGACATACAATTGCTGTCCAACTAAACATGTGGTTTTCTCACAGTAGTTTACGATGTCAAAATACTCAAGTTTGCTTAAAATATGTGCTTTGTTACTCGCCTTGTATTATATAAATATTTATATGAGGAAAACAGACTTGAATAAAATATTGATCCTAGTGACTGTCGATTCCTGCGTTCGATTTCAGATGTTTGTGACAGATAGATGTGTTTTCTCGGCTCATAGAATTTATTTTATGTCGGAATTATGTTGTCCTTGTATAAAAAAGATGGATATTTTAGTATTCTCTATGTATGGAATTAATTTCACGCTTATTTTTCCACTAATCAGAATTTTGAGAAGCTAATATTCAGAGAATTAGGCACTTTAAGTGACTACGTCACAAAAATAGGCGATTTTAACGCTCTGGCAAGATAATTTATATGCATGTATATGCAAATAAATCTATTTATTATTATTATTAGTGGAGGGGTCTTTATGACGAAACTAATGGACCTGTATTGCGAAATTATTCAATATTAAAATTTCTATAATTAAGTCTGCAACAGTATGTCTCGATGTTGAATCATTCTAACATTTTTTTTATTCAATAAATTAGTTCTTAAACAAAATCCCGCCTGATGAATAGCAGTGATGTGGCCTGGGTGGTAATGCGCACTTATTCAGCAAAAGCCTATTCGCTCTTGATTTGAAGACATTTACATTGTAATCGAACGGGAACACTGTCGCAGGTAACCTAATCAAGTTTGTGCAAAAATATTCTAATATGACTCTACGTTCAATCCAGACATACTTAAGTACGTTTTTTATAAAATTACGTGAAATATCGGCGCAAAAACATATATCGTGAATACCCGTAACACAGCATAAAATTATATTTTACGTCATATCATCAACTTTGTGCAAAAGTATTCTGATATGACCCTACGTTCAATCCAGACAAACTTAAGTACGTTTTAAATTATGTTCTACCTCATATCAAGATCGCCTGTACTTCTATGGCCACAATGTTAACAAGTTCAAGAATTTCGCGGAGTACAAGGTAACTTTACTACGTTTTCCTTAGTACATAGCTCCGTGATTATAAGTTATTATTGTTTATAAGTAAACCATTTTATGTATTTAAAGTAAATATTACTTAGACAATATGTATGTATGTATGTTGACTCAATTAAGTAGTTAATTAGAATATTATGGTTAATTTATGTACTAATGATATAATGTGTTAATTATTATGTCTATACAAATATTATAAAGAGGAAAGATTTTATTGTTTGTTTGAGGCGAATAGACTCCGAAACTATTGGGTTGATTTGAAAAATTCTTTAACTATAAGAATCGTACATTATCCATGATGAACATAGGCTATAAAATATTTTCAAGAACGTCAGAATTTTGTTTGAAACTTTGGATAACATAACAAAGTGTGAAGGAATACAAAAACATGGCGTACGCTGCGGAAATTGTTGACAATTTAACAAAGTGATTTACTACAGTTTTATATAGAGGACTTCAAATAAGTCCTTCATACAAATTTCATAAGCGCTTCTATCCTTCAAAGGACAGATTCGGTCCGACTTGGTATGGCTAGACAACAATCGATAAACTGTGTTGGAGGCCTTCAAATGACATAAAAACTGGCCTGGCCTCTGACTAAATCTATATTAGAGCATATTTATTATGATCAAGTGACTGGATCCATCTGCCACTATGCCCTCATGGTTTTTGATAAAAGGTAGCATACGTTATTCCAGACTATGTCCTTGACAAATATAATTTAAATCAGTTCAAAAGTTTTTGTTCAAAACAGAAACAAACATTCATCCAACCTCACGAACTTTTAATTATTTTAAATAGAATAAATAAAATATAAAAACAATTTGAATTCCAGACCGCAGTATTCTGGAGCGACTGTTCATACTCTCAAGTGGGTCTTCCGAAGGAACTAAGAAGAAAATAGACAAATTACTCACGTCAAGAGGCATGATGCCAGATCTATGCATGAACAGAACTGTGGACGAGTTTGAAAAGTTTTGGCATGTTGTGTAAGTCTTGTTGTCCCAAAATGTTTATCTCGGTATAACATTTAGAACGTTATTTACTTTTTTGCCTTATTTAAACTACTACATTTTTCACGTGCCTATGAGGACGTGGTAAAGCTCGTATGCATCATCTGTCTTCACCTCACCTCTTCAACTCCCTCTTGAACCCAGGTTAAAATCTATACTATGTTAATTTCATGGATGGGGTCTATCCGTGTGCCAATTTTCATCACAATCCGTATAACAGTCAGCGCGTGAAGGAAATGCGAACATCCAAATATATGAACGTACACATTTTCCCATAGCAACCTAAACCGGGGTTGAAATCTATCCTAAATTCATTTCTTGGATGTGGTCTATCTGTGTGCCATGTTTCATCATAATCCATTTAACGGTTAACACGTGAAGCAAAGACAAACATATAAACATCCTCATTAACTTTCATATTTTTAATATTAGTAGGATTATAGTATGGATTTTTTTCAGTAATTACGTTCCACTTCCAAAGTTATGTCCCATTGATCAATCTAGAGTGATGGTTACACAATTTTTAACTGAAGACTTGGAACATTTTTCGATATTAACTTACCTACGCTACTGTTTTCTGGTAAGTGCCATATTTAAATTTTTTTAAAGATTTTATTTAACTTGTAGTGTATGTTTGTATAGAAGTTTGTTTGGTCAATGTTTTTAGACTAATTTCGTCGCAGATACTAAACATTTTAATGCAAACAGGCACTCACGACCTTTTTATTTCTTTACTAATATTTCGATCCACTTGCATGGGTCATGGTCACGGTAAGACCCATGCAAGTGGGTCGAAATAGCGGTAAAATAATAAACAGATCGTGAGTATCCGTTTGCATTAATTGTTCTGGTCAAATCTTGCAAGCTTAATTAGACCTACTTTTTTTACAGTAGAGTTGAATTTTTTCATAAACTTTCCGTACTAGTGTCAATGCATGTCTTGAAAAACCGCTATTGTACAAATATAATAGTAAAGAGTACATACTCGTAGCTCCTGAAGTTCTTAGCACGGCGGTGTGTTTAGATGGTAAGCGTTCGAAAAGTTAAGTAACAGCAGGCGCAGTCAGCAGGAAAATCGCTAGTACCAATAATTATATAAACGCTTCTGTGCTTCCAAAGACATGTAAAGCCTTCTGTCCCGGTTATCATTTGATAGCAATCGGTTAGCCATATCGGAAGACTTCGGGCTGCATAAAATTCCAATACTTAAGTTGGCCACTAACCCTTCCACCGATCCGCATTGAAGCAACGTGATGGAGTATCTAGGCCTCCTCAGTATATGAAAAAACCCGTGCTCAGTAGTGCGACATCAATTGGCCATACAGCTCCTGTAGAGAAGTAATAGCAATAAATTATTTAAACAACTATTGCTAAATAACGAATGGGCTTATTCAGACATGTGTGTCTGAACTTACTTTACAATTATAAAAGTTCGCACGAGCTAGTTAAGGGCTGTGAAAGCTTCTTTAAATCCCGAGTTTGCAACCTTTACTTATACGATCGTTATAATTTGATCTTATCCGGGGTTCAAACCCTGCGCGCACTTCTAATTTTCAAAAGTTATGTGCGTATTAAAAGTTAATTATTACTTGTGCCGGTTAAGGAAATTATCGTGAGGAAACCTTCACTCCTAAGAGTTCCCTATAAATTTCCTAAGGGCATGTGAAGCATACCAATCCACACTTGGCCAATTGGTGGGCTGTGGCCTATATCACTACGAGACCCGAGTCCAGCAGTGGGATATTTATGATGATATTATGGATATTACGTTTACTTTTCAGATTGGAGAGTACAGACTGCGTTTTGACTACAGTTTATCGGAACGATATATTTTGGACCTGAAGAATATACACATTGGTCTACTTAGCAAGTTAAATCCTATTACCGTTAAAAAGGCGGAAATTTTGTGCACGGTATCGTATGAATTCATATTTAGCGTAGATTTTTAAGATCATTATTTTAATATGTTGCACGAACCTTACCACCGAAGCTTAGCGCAGTATTACTATAACAGTATTGCGCTAATAATTTGTGAGCTACAAAATGAAACTCTTAAATATTAGAAAAAAAGCAAAGATATGAATAAAGATTATAGATAACGAGAAATAGATACACAACTATATGACGCTATCTCTTGTAATAAACTGAACTACTTACTGACTACTAGAACTAATTACGTACTATCGAACTAATTACGTGATAACGAACTAATTACGCACTAACGAAATAATTACGTACCTACATATTCATGTTTCACTTACAGGAAGGTTTTGGGACAAAAATCAAAGGCATCCATATATTAAATGCACCTCCATTCGTAGACAAGGTTGTATTCATTCTGAAGCAAGCACTCAGAGAGAAGGTTGCAAGTCGACTTCATGTACATCAAACATATGAAGACTTACATAAACACGTGCCCAAAGAAATCCTTCCAAAAGACTACGGTGGGAATGAGCCGTCCTGTTCTGAACTAGCAGGTAATTTTATATTCTTAGTTTGTTATGTTTTATAATCTAAATTATGTTTTATACACAACCAAGTTATAGGGGGAACAAGAATGTCCTAAACTACTTAGAGAAAAGGATGGTATGGCCGTGTCGCTTTTTAATCAACTTGGCGAGGGCACTGCCGTGCCCCAGATCTAGATGTATTTTTCAAATACACAATATTAATATTTTTCAGAACGATGGAGGGAATGCCTGAAAACAAAAGAAGCTACAAAAATAATTGAAAATTTAAACAATTTGATTACCGACGAGTCAAAAAGGACATCGGCTAAGTTTAATGAAGAATACTTGGGAATGCCTGGATCGTTTAGAAAACTAGATGTAGATTAAAATTATTATAACTATTTCTTTAACGTATTTCGTTACGATTTCGTAACGATTTCGTTTCGGAGCCTATTCAATTCAAACAAACAATCAAAATCATTACAATGTTAGTATATATAGAGATATTCTACGCTCTCAAATACATAAAAAGTCTAATTATACATATATAGTATAACTAGATGTACCCGGCGCGTCTTGGTACGTATCAACTTATCAACCACGATCAATGTCATTTTCTAGATAACTTTGGACTAAAAACATGAGTGTAGTCCTACCATTTCATAGTCTATAATGGACAAACGAACAAGCATTGATTTTTAATTATATAGATATATATATTTCAAGTGTATAAGTAATACATAATTCATTTACAGATTAAGGCTTTATTAAATGACGTTTTGTTGACTATTCATACAAATTGTATAATAATAAGTAATTAGAGTTAACATTTTTTGTGCATTGCATTATTTGAGTAACAAAAAATGATATTTTTCATTACTTTGTTGTAACACAATTCCTTTGTTGTATAATTGTATTATTCCTGGTCAGTAGATAATTATATAAAACTAGCTGTTTCCTGCGACTTCGTCGGCGTGTGCATATGTACATGCTCGTATGCATATCTGCATATTCATATACAGTTTCATGCTTATATTTTCGATAATAAAGAATTTACACACAAACTTTCGTCCCCTATTGCAACCCCTTGAAGCCTTTTTTGACAATATTCAGTAGCCTATATTTTTCCTCAAGTAATTCTCTATCTCTGTAACAAGTTTCGACAAAATCGGTTCAGTAATGTAGAGGTCAATAGGTTACAGACATACGGAGTTACTTTCGCATTTATAATATTAGTATGGATAACACCTTTTACAAAATGTATAAAAATATGCAAACTAAATTTTTAAAATATTTATAATTTTTATGTATATGGCACTGCTGCTTATCATTTCAATCGAGAAGTTAACTTTATTAACCTTTTAAAAAGTAAAATTTAATTGGATGACGTCACTTCAGCGGCATAATAAGGTTTTTAGCTTTGCATTATCATATTCTGTGTAATTATTAATAACAATATTTTTTAATGCCATTACCGTTATTCAAGTAAATTATTAACTTTTTTTATTTTTATATATATATATTTTTTTCATATTTTTGACTACAAATTGACATGGTTGTATCTTATATAATGACATGATTCTATACAGACTTTCATACCCTGGTGTTCACCAAGCCTTTTTTCGCAATCAAAAGATGTTTTTTCTCAATTTCTATCCTCTGTATAAATTTTCATCGAAATGGGTTCAGTAATTTATGCGTAAAAAGGTAATAGAAAGTTGTTTTCGCATTTATAAATATTAGTAAGATTTTACAATGAAATTAAATAGAAGAGTTAAAAATTGATTGTAATAATTTAATTTTCTATGCTTTAAAAATATAGATTAAGTTAAAAAAAAATCTTTAATTTTGTAGTAGGTATACGGATTTTCTTAGTAAGATTTTTGTATTGATATATTTATAAATGTTATGGGAAAATATTATTTAGTTTTATTTTTATTTTATCACATGGTTTTACATTATTATTTCAACCCATAAGGCTCCTACTGGGCTCGGGTCCACTCACAATGTGAGAGATACAGGCCACAGTTCACCACGCTGGTTTTGTAGACTTCACACCTGCGAAAACTTTATAGGGAACACGAATACTTAAATGTACGGTAATGTTTAAAGGTGTGACTCAAGTTGGATTTATGTTGAGTTGCATTCACTTTGAATATAATTAAAAACTATGTATACCGTAGACGTTGGTCATTCATAACATTCTAGTGTGGGACCAATAACAACAAAGTAATTGTATTCTTTATATTAATGAATCTATACTAATATTATACAGCTGAGGAGTTGATTTGCTTGCTTGAACGCGTTAATCTCCGGAACACTGGTCCGATTTGAAAAAATCTTTCAGTGTTAGATAGCCCATTTATCAAAGAAAGCTATAGGCTATATATCATGATGCTAAAACCAATAGGGACGGAGCACCAAAGAATAAAGTTTCTAAATCGAGGGATTTTGTTCCTATTAAGAGTTTCCGCTGCGTGCGCTGCGCAAATGGTTAAAGTTTCGTCAATATTATGTATGATATAAACAAAGTCGCGGTTCAAAGTTAGCGTTAGTCCCAAGTAACTATTCCACGTGGACAAAGTCGCGGGCGGAAGCTAGTATAAGCAAGTGATAAACTTATAGTACGCACATAACTTTGTGGATATTAGAGCTTAGTGCAGTGATCGAACCCAGAACCTCTCTTTCGAAATATCAATATTCAAACCTTACGAATACATGCCGTCCATAAATCTTTTTTTTTTTATTAATTATGTTATACATAACTGGCTTACTACATTTCTAGCAATGTTGTTGTACTTTTTGAACATAATTGCAGAGTTCTGTTTTTGGTACTTTTTGAACATAATTGCAGAGTTCTGTTTTTGGTATTT
>DWJZ01005836.1:0-13644 GCA_018249125.1 Asbolis capucinus
AAGCTAACGCTTAGTTTGGCATCAGTTGCCCGTGTGTGTGTGTCCCGAGATGTTATATATATATATATATATATATTTATTAATGTCATTCAACTCGTTAAAGTTCATTTTGCAAGAAACTAAGGTCTCCGACAAAGCTAAACTGCCGTTTGACAGCAACCGGGACCGGCAGTATTATGCGCCCTCCGAGGCACGTCACAGATGAATGTTTGTTCTCGGGTCTTACTGGAGCAATAAAAATGCCCGGTATGAGTGTTATTTATATGTTTAAAGTAATTCTCTTTTACCATAGATTTAAGAAGTAAGATTGCTTAAGAATTAATTTTAAAAATACTAATGTTATAAATGGAAAAGTAAGTCCGTCTGTCTGTCTGTTACCTTTCCACGCCTAAACTACTGAACTGAATTTGATAAAACTTGGTACAGAGGAATTCATTCTCCAACTTCACCCATAGTCTACATCATATGTGTAAGGATACAAAATCTTTGATAACGAGGAACTTTCATCCCCTATTTCCACCCCTTTCAAGCTTTTTTCGCTAAAAAGCGTACCCCATATTTTCCCTCAAGTTCCATTCTATCACCGTAGAAAATTTCATCTAAATCGGTTCAGTAGTTTAGGCGTAAATAAAAGATAGATGGAGTTACTTCCGTATTTATAATGTTAGTATGGATGACATGGCGTTATCAGTTTTTACATGCGCCGAGTTTCGGGCCTAACTGGAAGCAGACCACTTAAAGATATTCAGGCAATGTCCCGCCGGGGAAGTTTACCGGGACAGCGTCCCCGTTCGCTTCCAATGCAAATACATGATGTTTGGTGTAATTTAAAAGCTTACTCTGTAACTAGAATCTGAAGTTGTACTAGAATCTAAAGTGTAATCTGTACTTCGGAAGAACCAGTTATCAGAAAAAAGTAGTTATAGTAACTGGTCTATTGGTTAGTGATTCTGACTGCTACACCAAAAGGTCGTGGGTTCGATTCTCACCTAGGTAAAACTTTTCTGTGATGAGCAGGTTTAGCAAAGGGGAGACCTCCCGCCCGGCGAGATGTGATGCCTGGGGAGCGGCCGAGCTCCGACAGTTGTTAGTCGGAACTTGTATTTGTGCTAACGACACAGAAAACTCCGATAGCGTGATTCAGGTTTGGTCGTGACATCACCATGTAACGTGTTGTGCGATGTCACTACACAGGAATGTTTGTTCGGTGAGTTAAAGTTAAAAAATACTTATATAAGTATGTATTTAAAAATACATATTTAAGTTTGTCAGTTGTCTGATCACCGTAGTACAAGCTATAATGCTTAGTTTGGGATCAGATAACCGTGTGTGAATTGTCCGGAGATATTTATTTATTTATTATTTATTGTGACATAACTGTAACAGTTAGACATACATATGTTTAAAGATTTTTTTGTAGATGTGATTTTTATAAATTTGTAGTATTTAACTTTGCTCTATTGTCAAAAATTTATGCAGCGTACGCGATATAAGATTTTGTTTAACACGCTGGGTTACATTACCGAAGTTTTTATACGGATCCCTAATGTTTATGAAAATATTTTATAGTCTATGTTCATCAAGGATAATGTACAATTCTAATGATGAAAGAATTTTCAAAGCGGCTCAGTAGTACGGAGCCTATTCTCCTAAAACAAACCTTCAAATCTTTTCTCTATATAATATGCTGCATGATTATTTTATGATGATTTGAAAGACATCTGATGGGAAGTCTTTAAAAGTTACTGTATTTAATTGACTTTGACTATGTCGACGATTTCATTTTATTACTTACTAGCTAATGGGCTATTGGATTTCTATGCATGTACACAATTTCGTACGTAACTTTTTAACCGTTAAAGTTATATAAGTTAAAGTTTATATATATATTGATGATATGAGTATGTATATATACACTATATATTTTATATATATATATATATATAATATAATATAGTTTGATGTAATTTGAAGTCAGTTTTTTTTTAATGACAAAATATTGTACGTTTGTATATCGCTCAAATTTCATCGCTTGTCCCACATATCGACCGCAGGCAAGTCAGCATAAGCTTCGGCTCCACTAGTCTTCATTTCTCCTCTTTTATGCTTCGCAAACAATATCCGAGCTTCGCCCTTGGCGTAACTTAGGTTTGAATAAAAATCAGGGAACATCTCTCTTTCTAATATTTATCTTCCTTTTCTAATACAAGAGACAGAAAGGTGTAGAAACAGTCTAGAATTTTGAATATCTTCTTTAATATTTTTTGTATTTAAATGTCACTCGCTATAACGGTGAAGGAAAACATCGTGAAGAAACCTGCATGTCGGGGAGTTTGCGAAAGTCAAAGGTGTGTGTAGTCTGCCAATCCGCACTTGGCCAGCGTGGTGGACTATGGCCTAAACCTTCTCATTCAGAGAAGAGACTCGTTCTCAATAGTGGGCCGTGATGGGTTGAGATGATGAATAACAGATGTAAACTGTATGCAGTATTTCATTACACAATGGGACGTTTTATAGTTACTAACACTGATTTGCTCAAAATATTGGAATTCCTACGCGCTCAAAAGCTGACAGACGACTATGTAACGTACCTATGCTGTGCAGTGATATGACTTCCTAACAACGGAACAAGTAATGTATATATGTATATAAATAATGATATTTTAAAAATTTAACATTTTCCCGTTTTTAGCATACTACCCGCCATTATTTCTCCTTCACCATGGGTTGACTAGCAGAGAATGCCTCTAGCCAATTCGCTCTTTGTTAAAAACTCTGTATAGTTTTTTACATAAATAAAAAAAATTAATAAAAATACTTTTAATATAGGCGTCTTTTTTAGAACGTTTGTACTTATAACTTAATATTAGAATCTATCTTTAGAAACAATACGCCAACATAGACAATATCTTCTTCTTCTTTCTTCTTCTCTTCAATAGATTCTTGTTAAGAATCAAATGTGTTGAGATATCAAAAGTGACGAAGCAGAAAGAAGATAACGAGTTTGATGCAACGATTGACACCAAGACCTCTATACGCACTGTGGAGAATGAGAACGAAATAACGATTCATATTATTACAAGCTTTTATTTAAATTGCAGTATGTTTGTATATTGGTATGTTAGTACTATGTACATATATTTGGTTGTTAAATGCCCGGATCAAATCTTGTAAGCATAATTACACCCACTCCAACTTACACTACGCAGCTGAAATTTTGCACAAACCTTCCGTTCCGTTGACAATGCATTTTTATGATAAGCATGACCTGATACTACGATCAGGCTACGATTGGCTCCAGAGGAGAGAACTTCTCAACGGTTAATAATACGGATATGAAATTTTACGTGTCTCTTTTTATTAGGGATCTACAACAGTTTTTTTTATTTATTGCCTGTCTATCTGTCTGTCTGTTCGAGTTTCACGCAAAAATCACTAGACAGATTTAGATGAAACTTGGCATAAACGAAGTATAATACCCGAAATTGGTTATTGGATAGGTTTTATCCCAGTAAATAGCTTTATTCCCACAGGATAACAGGTTAAAATTAGTATTACAACTCCGAAACCAATGGACCAATAAAGATGAAATTAAGCACGATTGTGGCTTATGTATGGACAATGCTTATAGGATACTTTTTATCCCAGAAAACTGTTTTGTTCCCGTGGGATAACAGGTTAAAAAAAGTATGGCAACGCTTTTTCCTACGCGAAATGAGCGCAATTACCAGTCAATTTATACAACGCACATAACTTTGACAATCAGAGGTACCCGACGCAGGATTGGAACTGAGGACTCCCCGTTCGAGAGATCAGCATTCAAACTGATGCTTATCGCAACACTAGAAACCATTAAATCGATAGTGATGTATCTACCTTCATTCCGTAACGGTTCAGTTGAATGAGTTCGGAGTAAAACCACACAAGAGATTCACTTTGCTTCTGACAAATAGTACAGATTTATCTGGCACTAGCTGGTATCCGGATATATGCGGCAGGCAATCTGATCCAACGGATGGATTACTGCTTCGTGTTCCGCCTTGCTGATTAATTATTTAATGTATGGTAATGACTGATCATTCTTGTAACCCAGAACTGTCCCACTACTGGGTTCGGGTCGCTCACAATGTGAGGGGTTCAGGCTGTACATTTATTTATTTATTTACCCTTTATTGTAATTTTTTTTTTTACAATGGGCGGACTTAATGCCTGGTGGCATTCTCTACCTCTCGCTCTCGCTCTCGTACATATTGCTGGCTGCGGATTGGTAGACTTTACACATTTGAGAACTTTATTTAGAATTCTCAGGAATATATACATATTTGAACAACTCACACCTCATCTGACCCCAAACTAAGCGATAGCTTGTAGTAGTACAAGCTAACGATCACCATAGGAATCAGCAAACTGATAAACATACACATATACTTTTAAATACATACTTATATATATTTACAACTAGACACACAGAACAAACATTCCAGCTCATCATAGAAAAGTTTGACCTGGGCGCGAATCGAATCCACGACCTTCGGTGTAGCAGTCAGGTTCACAAACCACTAGACCAACCGGCCTGTCAAATGATGAATCATAGTTTCTTCACGATGTTTTACTTCAAGCAAGTGATAATCAATTTCTAATACATACATCTTTTTTGCGATAAAATATTGACTATCATTTAAATCGCTCATGTTTTCCTCAGTGCTGAGGATCGTGAGTCTGACGCGAAGATTTTTCACCGCTTGTTGTCACTTACGGCGATCAGCAGCTCTCCACATGCTTGTATACCTGATCTGATCATCTCATCTCCGCTCAAGAATCTTTATACAAATTCGATACTAAGAAGCAATTTATTTAAACATTAAAGAATATTAGTGTGGCAATATAAGACCTTTGTATCTTATTATTATATTACAAATTAAAGAAAACCATACCAAGAACTCCAAAAGTTGGTAAGGCATTGTATTACCAAAATCTTATACTAAAATACTTCCACTCGCGGCTTCGCCCACGTGATACGTTAATAAAAAGTTGCATATGCTATTCCAGAGTATAATCTATATCTGTGCCGAATTTTATTGAAATCTGTTCAATATTTTATATTGCTTTTATATTGAAAGAAGACGTCCATCCATCCTAATAAACATTTGTAATATTAGTAGTATAAATTTCATAAAGTGATTTATATAAATCACATTCGCTAACACGTTCTAGATATAGTGTAACTGACTATAAAACGTGTTCAGAAAAACGTTATGTTTAAAATGGTGATGAAAATCCACAGCCTATTTAAATAAAACTGTTTCAACAAATTGTTGCACTAGGTTTTTCACCCAATAAAAACATTTTATTTTATTCATAGAACATGATTTTTTGAGTATAAAATTTCGTGCAATGCACCGTCATATGATATTTGTTACCGCGAACATTTTGTATGTTACAAGTATCTATTTATTTCGACACCTTGGGGTAGAAAACGTATGAACCATTTTAATGAAAATGAGTTATGAATTATTGAGTTATGCAGTATTATTCAGAATTTTCCACTCTATTGAATGATCTGTATGACGCTTTCAAATTCACAAAAAAATGGTTTATGCGGCCTAGACGACTTCACCGCTAAACAGTTTTATTAGAATGTATGGTGTAAGAACCAAAAAAAAACAAAATTAACTATAACTTTCCTCTAGTTACGACTTAACAAAATGTAACCAGTCAAATAATGATGGAGTGTGCCAAACCATTAAAAAAAATGGGTCGTAATTCCACGCTAACTCCTAAACAAATATACTGACGATAAAATAAGGTATTCCATAGCATAAGTTAAGAGCATAAAAAAAATCTCACTTAATAGGATCAATAAGATTAAAAAAAAATGTTTATAATTTTTTGTTTTTTGCTCGCTCTGTAAAGTAAGGTTTATTGCTTTACGATCTTTGTACCACAAAGTAGCGATATAATGTTTCAAACCGAGTTAGTAACTTAAAAATGTCTGTACCAATTTAAGTAATATTTGGTACTCTGTATTCGGCAAGGATAATACTATTAAAACATTCATATAATATATAAAAAATCACCTTATATATATAACAATCAGTTTATTAGGATTCCTGAATAAATTATAATTATTGTTACTCTCAACTGTCCCATTGCTGGGCTGGAGTTTCTCCTCACAATCTGTCTTACCATGCTGGAGAAGTGTGGATTAATTGACTTCACACCTTCGAGAACTTTACGGGAACTCTCAGGAGTGCAGGTTTCCTCACGATGTTGTCCTTCACCGCAACAATGGATAATTATTATCTAAAACGCACATATTATTTTCAAAATAAAAAAAAAACAAAATTTTAAAATAAAAAAACAAAATATTATTTTGAAAAAAAAAACGCGCAGAATTTTAACCCAGGTCTTACTGATCGAAAGACCAACGTTAAAACTATTACTGGTTACTTATAAATACATGCATAGTAACATAAAAGACAATGGAATGATATAACATAATGGATCTAATCAAGCATCAAAAGCAGTAAATCATTATGATTTTAACAAAGGATCTGTAGTGCGTTCTAACCCTCAGCCAACACGAGATTGCCTAGGACGTACGCCATTAAAAGTTTTTGAGCCACTGGCGCGGACATCATTGCTTATACATAATGCTATAAATAGTTTACTGCGATTGAAAATAGTTATGATTTGAAACTGTCAGGAGTGCTGGAGCAAGATGTTGTCCTTCACCGAAACTGATGATTTAACTTCTAATACGCATCACTTTTGAAAATTAAAAGTGTGTTCCGGGTTTGAACCTAGGACCTGATGTTCTAGTGACCAATGTTCAAGCTTAAGCTTGTGCTAAATATCCTTTGGTTAAGGTGTTAGTAAAACTTGACTTCTAGCTAATATATACTATAGTATATATATATATATGTTTGGACAATTTATATGTATAAGATAGAACAACCAGAATACTTTATGGCCCGACGGATGGTCTATTGGTTGGCGAACCTATTCAGGTAGTAGCAGTCGCTACACCGAAGGTCGTGGGTTCGATACCCAACCAGATCATACTTATTTGTGATGAGCAGAAATGTTTGTTCTTTGTGCATGGGTGTTAAAAATATATTTAAAAGGATGTATTTATAAAGATTTTATGTATGTTTATCATTTATTTGATCACCATTGTACCTACAAGTTTGGGGTCAAGCATGGTTTGGGGTCAGATAGCCGTGTGTGAGTTGTCCAAACATATTTACTTATTATCACTTTCTAACCCTTTTTAACCCCTCTAGACGACGATATTCGATAAGATATGAAACATTTCTGCCATCAATTCATTAAAAAATGTTCATGCAAAATTTAAAGCACATTAGAACAAGGCACCATGTTGTTTCATACAAACTTTGCCCCCAATTTCCAGAAAAATCCGTTCGAAAAATCCGTTCTTACACACCTACGTCATACAAAGAACACCCGCCAAATTTCAGATCTATAACATCAGCAGTATAGGCTGTGGGTTGATCTCCCAGTCAGTCCTTCAGCATAAAGCGTTTTATATATATAATTATTGCCTCTGATACAGACTAAAATACAACTCCCATAATGATAATATCAGTGTCTTGTATTAGCGAGTGTGTGCACTACTTGTCCCCAGGCCACCTCATTTACAGCTGTCTACTGCAAAGAACGCCCGCAATGAGAGCATTATACGAACATGTTGTGTGCAGTATTACATAATTATGTTCTTGTTATATTACAGCTACAACACATATGTGATTTTATATATATAGTAACTATGTTTGTGTATATTAAAGAAGACATGTTATTTGTATCGCGGGTAGCGACCCAGTCGAATTAAAACCGTGACAGAGAATGAATTGTACTTTATTGTTTTTAATATGCGAATAACTTTGAAAATTAGAATTAGAAAAAGTGAAAATTCGCAGCATCTGAACCTCCTGGGTTCACGTGCCCTCCGAAGCACGGAAGCGTTCATGAATTTTTTTGCCACTGGCGGTCACCCATCCCACCGACTGTGCCCGCAGTTGATTAAATTTTTCGATCGCAACAACCCGGGCTATGCACACTATAGTACTTAAAACTTAAAATTCTAAGTTGATTTTAACTATTTCACAATACCCGATGGCCATAATTCCGGGATCCCTACCGAGGAACGCCCTACACAAGTTTCCCTAATTCACTTTGATGTCCCCTCGTTACTTCTGTCCAAAAGGATGAAGAGAACACGTGTCTGCAAGTAATTGACGAGTTAAACGATGTGATCTATTCTGATATTACAAAGAGGCAAGATTTGATAGCTTCAAGAGAAACTACTGGCTCGTTTGAAAAAAAAAAACCATTACAATCCTACTTTAATTCTGTATTCGGTGAAGGAAAACATCGCGGAAAAACCTGCAGCTCGAAACTTCTCGATAAATTTCAAGAAAGGTGTGTGACTCAATCCGCTCTTGGCCAGCGTGGACTACGGCCTGTACCCCTCACATTGTAAGTGAAGAAACGAGTGGGCTTGGGACAGTTGCGGGGTGCCATGGTATCCGTAACAGACACATTTTGCCAGGTACAAAATTATATGAAATATATAATTTAGCAAATATAAACTACGTACCTGTAGGTTGTGAACACATCAAAGGGATGAACAAACGGACGCCTCTACACAACTCGCTAATTCACTTTGATCTCCCTCCCTCCTGTCAGATCCTCCCTTCCTTCCGTACCTCCCCTCCTTCCCTCCCTGCCCTGCTCTAACGAGAAACGCGTCTTAAACTTTTAAATGATAAGCTGAAATGTTATTTAACAAAGAACAATTTTTTCGGTTTGTATTCACAGTCCTTTGTTTAACGAGTTATGACAAGAGATTTCACTGACAGGTTAAGATTTGAGTTAAGAGCCTGTTTTGTTTGTGAGGATGAAAAATGTTACGATTTTGTAGATAATTTGTTTGTGTTTGTTTCCGTCACGAAAATTGTTAAAAGGTTTATTAAAAATATTTAAAAACACAAGCTTTAATTGTAGATCCATAATACAAAGAAATACAAAATTTCATAACTGTATGGTTAACCATTGGGGACTTCCCTTGTCTGGTGCCAATCTTGAATACTACATTCATCACCAGGTCATGCTCATCATAAAAATGTATTGTTATCAGGACGAAAACTTTATGCATTTCAGATCTGTAGTGTAAGAGGATGTGGGTTTAATTAAGCTTGCAATATTTGAGCCGTAACAAACAAATATACTAACATACAAACATACACTGCAAGTTAAATAAAAGCTTGTAAACATAAGTTTGATTGCAAGTGTTTTGCTAAAGTAATTTTTGTCCAATTATAAAAATAAAAAAAAACGGGTAAGAGATTAATGATTCCTAGAGAAGTCTAATGATTCCATATAAAAAAAAGTTGTCCAAAAAAAAAAGATCAGACCATCCTGATCACCTTGCTGCATGAAATATTATGACCCTTAAATATTCCCTGCATCCCTACACCATTCCCCCTATATCTACCAAATATATAAAAAAGTCGTTATAATCAGCTAAATCATATCAGATAAATTCTATCTTTGGAGATATCTGGTTGTTGGCAACCAGACACCAACGTAACACGAGATTTTTTTTTTATCCGATGCACATTAACGTTCAAGATTTTTTTGTGCCACTAGCGGTCATCCAACCTCCTACCGCTCGCACCCGCTATGCTTAACTTCGTTGATCACATGGAATTGGCGCAAGCCGTCCAAACGCTCCAACTTATATTATATATACGTATATTTATATATTTATGTGTACATATTTACTATTTGTACAGTTGTATTATGATAATAATAATAATAAAAAAAATATTGCCAAAAACTGAAGAACTAGTTACCCATATCGGGCATGCAATTCAACATAAACTCTTATATACTATATGTTCTAAATTACATTTATTAAATTACTTCTTTAAGTTAAAAAGTATTTTTATATAACCATGACTTCAGAATAACTTTAAAAGCTAATGCTTTATAAAGCCCAAGTGCTGCATCACATGGAGTATTACTCTCACCTCTGGGTAGGTACGCCACAATAACAGATCAATCCATTTGACGCCATACAAAAGCGAGCAGTTCGAATCGTCAGCAACCCACGAGTTAGGTTAGAACACTTGAGCCTGAGAAGAGACATCGGTTGTCTTTGTGTCTTCTACCGACTTTACAACGGTGAGTGCTCAGAGGAATTATTCGATCTGGTGTCTACTTCACCTTTTCATCATCGCACCACTCGCACCACGCGCCATCGCCTGGACTCGTGGAGGACCACCATGGTCTGATTCTCAAGATCGTTTTAGCTACACAACTGCAAATTACCGAATGGGCTTCCTCCTGAGGTTTTCCCAGCGGGCTATGACATGGGGTTCTTCAAAAAGGGTGTAAAAAGTACCATCACGTGGCCCGTATGCTTATTCGTCAGCCCTTCAGGCTATAAAAATGATAGCCCTTCAGGCTATAAAATAAAACATCAGATAATTAAGAGATTTTATATGACATATTAGGGATAGCGTGCTATATGTCTTTATTTCCGAAATAAAAGTCCTATGCCATTATATCATTCCAGTATTTCCTGTTAACCTAATGGTTAGCTGGTAGAAAATGGAATAAGCATTAATTTCACCATTTGCTATTTTATTTTGGGCAATAAATATTAAATTAATAAACTTAAGCTTCACGCCTTTATCGACAAAATGTATTAATTAGCCTAATTAATATAATAATCGATAAGAGATAAATTATTTACCATGGCAATACGTCCTGACAAACCATTAATTTATCAAAGCGTTCATTTAACGAAGATAGGTATTTGAATATGCCCGCACATTTCAATTTATTCGGCGGTCAAGCTTCTATAATGCTAAAGACGGTTTTGCAATGTCCGTTTATTATGAACATGAAATTAAATAAATATCTTTGGACAACTTACACACGGCCATCTGAACACAAACTAAGCGTTAGCTTGTACTATGGTGTTTAGACAACTGATAAAAATATATATGTCGTGTCGAGAAGACCTTAGTATCAACCAAGGGCTACTGCAACTGTTAAAATGTGTAACTCGACGAAGAAATGTGATGAGCGGACTCTCGAGACAATATCCAAGGATTCTTCGAGTATGAAAACATCATTAAATTCTCATTCCTCGATTAATCTATTCATGTGCGCTCGAATTGACATGTGCTGTCCACTCTACGCTGTCTGCTGTCACTAGTTATACGTCCACAGATTATAGTTTTATACTTTCGTCACAGACTAAACTACATTTGCCTTGTCTATCTCAGGCATATAATATACATTTTTAACTACTTATATAGATATTTTTACACAAAAAACAACTCCTGCTCATATCAGAAAAGTTTGGCCGGGTCGGGAATCGAACCCACGACCTTCAGTGTAGCAACCAGGCTCACTAACTGCTAAAGCAACCGACCTATCATTAAAACTAAAATTTATTTTAAAACACCGGATTCAAATGCCATGTATTACATTAAATAATGTGACCGAAGAAACATTACAAGCACCAGGTTTAGAATAAAAAGGATTACCAAGGAATATAGTAAAATGAAATGAAGTTATACACATAAAATTTTGGAACCTCCCCCTTTTTTTGAAGCCGATAACAAATAAAGGAACTTCAACATCACATTTAATATGTTCCTAATATGTTATTTTATTTTTGATATGTTATTTCGAAACATCTAGAGTATACTCCACCACGCAGCTCCAATGCAGATTTGTGCTATAAATACTAAATGTTAATTTAACCTAAGCACAAAGAATCAGATATAATCCTATTCAAATCTTCGCTGAATTACCACCAAACTATTAAACAAGGTTAATTAAAAACATTTAAAAACACAAGCTTTAATTATAGATCCCTAATACAAAGAAACACAAAATTTCATAACTATATTGTTAACCCTTGAGGAGTTCCTGTCTGGAGCCAATTCTGTACGTAGTATCAAGTCATGCTTGTCTTCAAAATGCATTGTCATGAGAATGTGGACTTTACGCAAAATTTCAGCTCCGAAATGTAAGAGGAAGAGGGTCTAATTAAGCTTGCAAGATTTGACCTGTAACAAACAAATATACATACAAATAGACTAAAATACAAACATACACTCCAAGTTGATAAAAGGTTGTAAAGATTAAAACAACATACTACGTTCAACGTTAAAGAATTTAATGTGTTGGCAGTTTTAAACGTTCTAAACAAAACATCCACATTTCGAGTGAGCTGGATGTGTGGAGACACATTTTTGCCGCTGATCCAACATAGTTATATTATTGATCGAATAAGGAACTTTATCCCACTGCAGATTAAAACCAACTGTCCTTAAAAAATAT
The DNA here is from genome assembly GCA_018249125.1 of Asbolis capucinus. NCBI lineage: Eukaryota > Metazoa > Arthropoda > Insecta > Lepidoptera > Hesperiidae > Asbolis > Asbolis capucinus. Next base: position 12,388 of record DWJZ01005836.1, read on the forward strand.
TAATAGGTCAGTATTTAACAACAGGAACATGTATAAGACACTTAATACTTATTAAGCTTTCAGCAATATTGCTTTATGAAAGGCCGTTACATGCTTTCATAACGCAGATTGAAAACGATACAAAGCGACCACAAGAATGCTTTGTGGTACGTATTTTATTTTGCCAGCTTATATTTACAACGAGCGGTTCGCGTCAGTATAGGTAAAGGCCGTAGGATTCTTTAAATTGTATTTTTTTTGTTTGTTTGTTCTGCCTAACACTATGTATCGGTGATAAGGTACTTGCTCAGTGAAAGGTTTATGTGGAAGGATTTATCTTTTTGTGAAGCCCGATTAGCTGGCTACCACCCAGCTTGAATCATCGATTCGTCGTGGTCCGGCTGGGTGCCTGAGAGCCAGTTTTCCACTTTTTCTCCCCGTCGTTTAGCCATCCGCCTTCAGCTTCTTCAGCTGTCACCCGTCCTGAAGTGGTATGTTGTTGGTGTATCGGTAGTCAGTTGCTGTCGTTATTGATTCTAGCTACTTTAGCAATGTTCTGCTTCCCTTGTTTCTTTCTCTTTCCCACGTCTTTTCTCCTTCCGGGCAGATAAAGTGTTAGTAACACAGTCTGATGATATTAATGTTCATCATTTACCATTAGGTGACCCGTCTGCTCGTTTGCCTGCTTATCACATTAAAAATGTTGTTCCAGCGAGGCTTTGTTATCGAGCTAAGAATATATGTTTTTGGATTTACTGTCTGTCTGTCCGTCTGTTCGAGCTTTGCGCCAAACCACTGTTGTAGTTTAAAACCCGAGAATGGTTATAGGATATGTTTTTTCCCTAAATGGCTTAGTTCTCACAGGATAACAGGTTACAATTAGTATGGCAACTCCTAAGCCAATTGACCAATTTACAGTAATTTTGCATGTTTGTGGCCTATGTAAGTTATACGATACTTTTTATCCCAGAAAACGGCTGTGTTCCCATGAGATAGTAGGTTAAAATTAGTACGGCAAATCTGAAACCACTGGAAAATTGTTCTGATGTACAGCGAAGGCAATTTTTAAGTAATTAATACAGTTATAATTATATAGTTAATATTTACAAAGTCATATTAATATAACAATAACTATCTTATCATCACTATTATATCTCATCATCACTATCTTAACCCATCACAGCCCACTATTGAGCTTGGGTTCTCTGAATGAGAAGGTTAAGGCCATAGTCCACCACGCTGGCCAAGTGCGGATTGGCAGACTTCACACACCTTTGA
>DWJZ01005837.1:0-13643 GCA_018249125.1 Asbolis capucinus
CGCCTGCAGAACACTTCCGGCCCTCCCAGATTCGGTAGGAGCCGCGTCAGCGCACCAGCCACCGCCATCAGACGTGGCACTAGCGCCGCAAAGTGGGCGCCGAAGTTCCATCTGTCATCAAAGACAGTGCCTAGTAATTAGACCAACCTGTTCCAACACGACGTAACTTAAATATTGCGTAAAGTCCGGACAGTACCAGATGGCAAATAATAACCTGATATTACGTTCAGGATTGGCTCCAGGTAAGGGAACTCCTCAACGGTTAACAATACAGTTATGAAATTTTGTGTCTCTGTATTAGGAATGTATAGGTACTCTATTAAAGCTCATGTTTTTCAATATATTAACAACGCTTATTATCAACATACGAATACGAAGCGCGCAAAGTGGTGGACAGAACCCAGTTTTTAATAGATTAGACCTTGATATAATCACCCTGATCGTGTCGGTAGTCCTAGATGGTGAACCGCATTAACTCAATATAAGTGTATTCACCCTTAATTTGAAGTTTTTATTTGCATCTGAACAACTAGGTAACTCTTTTGGCGGATAATTCCCAGTTTGATGGGACGCTGTTGACATGTTTTTTTACATATTATAAGTTAATGCTTGACTACAGTTTCACCTGGTGGTAAGTGGCGATGTAATCTTAGATGGTAAATCGCATTAATTTAGAAGAAGCTTATTCACTCTTGTCGACGCCTACATTATACTTCAGCGGAAACACAGATGCTGGTAATTTATTCCAATTCCTCACATCTACTCTGAAGCTCGTCTACCTTATTTTGGCGGCAACGCATCAGGACTACACCGATATTGTATCATCCGATGCTTCAATCGGCTTTCAATAATTGTTTTCAAAAATAAAATCGAAATAAATAAATACGACTTTCTTTACGATATGTTTTATTTAAAAAAACTGAACCAAAAATGTCTTCAAAGATCACAAATACACAAATGCTGTCTGAAGACGCAAAATTCTTGCAGCCAATTGAATGTCATGAGCAATATAGCCGTTAACTTCTGTACTAGTTTTCCGAATGACTTTAAGTTCAGCTGGGTTAATAAGAGAAGGAGGTTAAAAATCTTCAAGGTTATGATGATGAGCTGACCAGCAAGATGGGGAATGAACAGTGATGGGTTTTTCTGAAAATAACAACGGTATGGTTACAATAATTTTGTCTATTATCAGTCTTGGTTAAGTTGCCGATTTTTTGAGAAACGGAGATGGAGACGCAAAGTTTCCATTATATTCATAAATGCGAAGAATAAAGTATCTTTTTCAACACCCATACACCATATAAAGCACTACCTACCTGCTTATTACTAGACACTTGATTTTCAAAATATATCAATAAACAAGCAAACAAGAAGACGAGTAAGTGATCACTGCCTCAAGGACAATAACACCAGGCTGAGCTGCTATTAATACGCTGCCAGTTAAGAAGGATTTGAAAGTTACACAAGTGTGAGAAGGACAAAGAAGTTCAAAAACAAAAGAAAAACAATTTTTTCAATTAAGAAAAGCCTCAGAGGTATATACAGCAAAGTAAAGGCACTTGTGAGTAATATAACCTTGGTTCTTACCGTCATACATCCAATCATCAGACAAGAGTATTGCACCAGGCCCAAAGATGTCGCGGTGATTTTTAAATCATGCAATAACATCCAGCGACGAAGAGTAGTATTGTCTGCTAATGCTTCTTGCCCTACGGTCGGCACTTCGCCAAAATGTATCTTCAAGTGATTTATATTTATAAACTATGACAAGAAATTATATTTAAGTGCACACGGTGAAAGTTTAATGGTTTCAACATTGGACTTCAGCACGAGAAACTGTGTAAGAATTCCCCACGGACCACAATTTTTCAGTCATGTGTTTTTAAAAAAAATATTGATTACTTGCGTCGTTGAAGAGAAAAATTATGAGATAACACACCTGATGCCCAGCATGTTCAAATAAAGTATACCAATCCGCACTTTGCCTGCTATGGTTCAAAGACTGTTTACGTTGTGAGAGGACTTACGAAAAGAGGTTGAATCAGCTTAAATTGTTGCATGTTCCCGCCACAAGAACATTAGTGGCGTAACTGAAAACAAGAAATATCTTACCAATCCAAGTGCTCCATAAATATATAGATAAGGTGGACTGATAGAAAACGTGGGATGTTGGCAAAACAGTTTAGTATTGGTAAAGTAGGGCTTGAGCAAAGGAGTAAGAAGGATATCAAATGGTAACTTCATGTTGAATGTTACTGGTAATGTGTCTTCATCGTTTTTGGTTCTTATAAATTAATTTAAATTTTTGATAAATTTCTTGGTTAAACTTATGTCATCATTTAATCCTGTCGACTTGTTAAGGTGACATTGGTCCTACCGACAGATTCGACTGATATAAACAATAGATAATATCCATAATCGTAGACAGAGAATATATCTACGGCCAAAATAATATTGTTTTATTCCGTATTAAACAGGTTTAATAATAAACAGTAATATACAAAGAGGATTTTATCTAAGTGGAAGAACTCCAGTGCGTAATCATGCAAATAATACTACTTAAGTGGTTCCTGAAGCCCCCCATGAAACTCATTCTAGTTTCAAACTATGAACGTTGCTGTTTATCCAAAAGATACATCAAGTTCTAGTTAAGCAAAATTGATCCTGATACTTCCAAAATCAATCTGGTTAAAGGAAACATTTCTATTAGACAGTAGGCGTGGTAACTTACCGGTTTGAACGTTGGTACCCAAGTGTAGGCTGGGCTGTACTGCACGCAACTCTAATACAGTGTGCACAAGAATCTATAGTTTTCGTGAAGGAAAACATCCTGATATTATCACATAGTTTTCATTGTTGTGTGAAATCTACTAATTCGAGGCTAGTATCGTAGACTATGGGTTACATGCTTAAAATTGTAAGGATACATGGGCACGGTTATGGTGTGCAGAGAGGTTATCACTATTATTTTATACTGAAGCAGGCAAGCGACCAAGCCGACAATGAGACCACCGGTCCCCAGATAGAAACATATTCAAGAAACTATCAAAGAAATGAAGAAACATAATTTAATAAAAAATTTAATTTAAAGCCAAAATACATCGACGTAATGTAGGCAGTAACAAACTAAACGATAAATAAAGCAACAAAACGAAATAAGTGTTACTCAAAATGGTCAAATTTAGTTAAGAATGTAAATATTGTCACAATATTCATCACTCCTTAGGAAGCTAGGGCATTGGAATGAAAAAGCATTTTCAATGGCAAGTCTAGGGCTAATTCTACTAGAAATTAAAGATAATATATGACAGAGAAAAGGATGCCGACGTGAGCTTGTTGCCACGAAAGTACCGTCGTAGGTAATAAACAAAGGGGACGGAGTTCTTTTAGACTTTTTCATTAATTTTGGCTTATTTGGAACTCCAGGGACAGAGTATGGTGGCCCTATTGCATCAGGAAATATTGAAAAATCGTAAAACAAAATTACGTGTGGTATATCATTTTCAGCATTGGTCACATTCAATTTCGAAAGATTCTTTTCATTAGTTGAGTTTTCTGTTGTCATGGACAGAGAGTGATTCTTATTTAATTTTAATTTATCAGAAGTGGAGTTAAAAATTAACGAGGATAACTTAGTTTCCTTCTTGTTAGGTGCATTTGTATTATTTTTATCATCGACAATAATTCTAGTTTTGATTTCTCGAGTTTTATTTGCAATATTTACGGCATTTTCACGTTGGTTCCTATAGTTTCGTGATACTGTCACCGTACTGTTATTACTCATTGTTTTTACTAGAAATTCTAATAGAGTATTGTCGAAGAAACTGTCAGTTCTAGCAAAAGTATTGGTCATCAAATTGTAAAAAAGATTAAAAAACTCAGATTGCTCCTGTTGGTTTATGTTATTCAATGTTTGCATATATTTTTTATCTTCTATTCCGTCATTATGTTGTCTCAATATTGCAGTTATTCTTTGATCAGGCAGTTGATTGTCATTAAACTGATTGTTTAAACTTATTAAATCCAACCCTATACCTCCATTTTCCCATACATTAAATATTCTTGCATAAAATGGCAAATAATATAGTGGGATCATCCTCCATTTGGATTTCAGTGACGTCATTGACATGTATTGGCTGAGCACCATTATTGTTATATTGACGTTTCCATACCGCTGTTGAAAGGTCTTCAAGTCTTGTTTATCTCTTTCGTTCATGTAAGCTGGTACGTCGACAAGTGCTTGGTGACTAATTTTTTTAAGTAACCTCGAATGTCTTAATCCAAAAACAGGGTCGTGCGAATCATCCACTAAAAAGTGCACATTGAATTGCAAAAATGGATATTCCATAGCCATACTTGAGAGATAATCGGAATATAGGGAAAATGGTAAATAGCTTCCTCTAGGTAGGATGTGATGAAAATGTACATTGTTTTCAGGTTTGGTTGCATTGCACTTCACGATTATCAGAGATTGTCGTCTATTGGCAGTCATACCCAAAGCATAGAACACAAGAAATGTTATTCCCAATAGAATAAGACTCATCCAGCACGCAGAAATAAATTCTGAAACACGATCATATTAATATGTTAGTTATTTTTATTAAGGTTCTAGTTTAATAATATTTAAAATTGATCAATCAAACGGAAGCACACATTAGAATCCTGCACACACATATTAATGGATATGAGCATGTTGATAATTTTAATATTTTTTTATAAACTTTTTAATAATCAAATTGACTGCCCTCAGCTTTTAAACCTTTTTAATTTTAGGATACCCTTCAGGATTCCGAGGAAACCCATTTCTCTATTGTACCCGCCAGACTGTGCTGGGAAAACAATTACCAGTCCCAGTTCTGTGTAACATAATACATTGCTTATTAATGTACCCTGAAATATTTTCCCCTTAAAACTTTACCAGTTTCGTGCACATTTGTTTTAAGAAATCCCAGATTAATTTAATATGAAGTCATTCATAATAAATTAGATGACGATAAACCATCATTGATGTAAGAGGCACTTGTGTCACTTGTTAATGCATTCGGTGTTTACCTTTAAGTGTTTCTGCATTTAGCGTATAATACTTTGTTTCTATGTAGCTACCTACCTTAAGTTAATGCAACAATCGTTGGTAGACCAATTAAATAAATAATATATGGTATTGGGCCATAAACTAAAGGTTGCTCCTTATAATGTAAGAGCTAGCTTCGATGGTGATCGAAATTGATCATTATTGATTTACAGATATACATCATTATTTTTCTTTCGTTTTCCCCGTCTGTTAGTCATCCCCCTTCCCATTCTTCTTCTGTCACGCGTCCCAAAATGATGTATTGTTGCTGCACCTGGGATCCTTGAATGTTAATGTTGACCCTGGTTGCTTTAGCGGTAATGCTAAACTTCTCCTCCCAATCGGGCTTGGTAATGCCCGTATGCAGCGTATGATCATCAGATGACCCGTGTAAAATACACATAAGAGTTTTACCAACCCGGCCATCTATCCAGCCAAGATCGCTTCGGTACGCAAGCAACATTCCATCCAGGTGTTAAAATCGGAGGAGGAGGGCGTGGTGGACTTCCCATGTCCCCTCCTCCTGGTCCTCCAGTATCTACTTTCAGTAATGGATGTTGCTCATCCCGCTTTGTCTGCTCAGCTTGTACCACCATACTAATATCCTCTGAAATTCTTATGCAGATGTAGCATTCACAATTAATGGCCTGAGGGTAAGTTCTGCTTGCATGTTTGTAATGCCGTTGGTACTTCTCATATGTACTGGCGACGATAACCATTTACCATCATGTAGCCAGTCCGCCCGTTGGTTGGTTATTAAAAATCTCTTCTTTGGATTATTTTATAATATATATCGAAAATATACAACTTTGTCATCGCCTATACAATTTTTTTTTTCTATTCATTATATATTGCATCATATGTTGCAATATATAATGAATACTCTGGGTGCAGTTTTAAATATCTTTTGAAAATTATCTTCTTGATGGATACATCAAAAATCTGTTAGATGTTAGTTCTATACCTAATTAAAATACATTTGAATACAAATAATATTTGGGGACTTACGTTTTTAATAATCTGTTTTGTTTAAAGAGAAATATTGAGTGAATATTATTTGCAATTATTCAATGAAAAACCTGTTTGCATGAATATTACTGAAGTATTTGACATTAAATTTTGATTAGACCTAATTCTAATTTTGAAGCCAATGACAGTTGTTTTTATTTTAAAGTTTTGTTATGTTCTGTACTATCAGGGTTACGTGGTTCAAGTCCGTTCAAATACATATATTTCTGCGCCCACTGATATTTTTTGTGTAACCAATATATTGTTCGTGCATTATGCGGTAATCCATACATAATCCAGTTTTTCGACCCTCGATCACACACACACTACACATGATACATTCACTTACAACTCATACAGAAACACACATTTAATTTAAGCATTCATTTAGATTCTATATAAATCTGTGTTTTGTTAATAAATCTGTTTCCTGGTTTCGGTGGATGAGCGAAGCACACGTAACACAAATCATAGATGCTAGATATATGTTTTTATATTGTATTAGTTCATTTTATTTTAATTTATTAGATATGTATTAGTGCATAATATTTTAGATTGAATATATTTTTATGGGCCTTAGTTGCTTCATATAAAAATGAATAAATAGATTTAAAAAAAACTTGAATTAAGTACAGGATCCTTGCGAAATGTGAATGTGTATCTGTTTATATGTGGTTTATATCTACATATATAATATTAAAAAAAAAAGATTTGTCCTGATCCTTAGATGTCTCACAATTACAAGTCAGTTTGGCGGTGGAACCATCCGCCGATCACACGTGTCACGTTAATTAAGCATACCTGCTATATTCAGCAAGCCGCAAACTGCTCTCTACACCTAAATTGGAGATACAAAAATATATTTCTTAAAATATTTGTATTGCATGTAGTATAAAGATATCCTCTAAACCCTTTAAGAGGAATAATATTATTCTACGCAGACTTTTGATTTTGATTCAAAACTTTCAATTTTAAAGTATTATTACTTATTTTACTTAAATTATTCTTTTAAATGTATAGTGTTAACTCTTGGGTTAACTTTATGAAGTATCAGAATATTTTTTACTATCGATATGCACAGGTATAAAAAGTGCAGCGTTCCAAATTACCTATTGAACCTTTCACAAATCCCTTAGCTCTTTATAACGGACTTTATGTACGAGTATGTATGTATGTGGTTTTATTGGAAATTCAAAGAATGCCCAAGAAGGTTTTAGACATTTTAAGTAAATATATAAATTTTTATAGATTTAAGTATGTGAGTAAACTTATATGTATGTTTTTATATTCGAATGTTAAATTTATTCATTCATTCATGTTGTTATTAAATGTTTATCTCCGAATTTGTTCCGCTATATTCACTGTAACTTAGGGAAAACCCGCAATTTATTGAAATTTAAGCACTAGATTATTTTAACAAATTAAAAATTTTGCATAAACAATTTTTTTTTAAATATTTTTTTATATTATAAAAGAATATTGGCAATATATCTGGGCAATTTTTGAAAGTCAGGGTAACATATATTTCTTAAATTATTATCGGTCCTTGCACATGACTGCGATGCAAAGAGTCATCACTGCGTCAAGTCAGCTTGATTATCTTCTGATGAAGCAAGCATGACGGAGTGGTATCAACCAAACACCAGAACGTGAGAGATTGAATGTTGAACAAACACAATTATAGCGGAAAGTATAAACCTTGTGCGACACTAATTCATTATAAACAATTTTTAATATCATTGTTATTATTGAAGTAGAAGTATGAGTGCGTCATTTTTGGTTGCTCTTTCTTATTACGTGAAAGTGTTTGCATAATTTGTTAAGTTGATTTAATGAAGATATTAGGTAAGTGTTCGTTAATGTCAACATATTTAATAGTTTGTTTGTTCTATAGTATAGTTTATTTTTTATATGAGGTTTATTTTTAACTTTTTTTATTTTGAGAGTTTCTTGTCTCGCAGTACCAAACAACATGTGTTTGGACTAATATGGTCGCGGATATTAAATATTTTAATGCAAACGTCTTGCAAAAATAACCTTGCTGTGACCATGACCCATGCAACTGGGTCGAAATATCGTTGTAAACAGATTGTGAGTACCCGTTTGCGTTAAAATGTTTAGTACTAAACACATCGACGGCAAAAAGTGGAAACACTGTAATCTATTTATTTTTATTGGTGATTTTCAAACAAATTAAATTAATTATACAGCGCATAAACTGGTCCAATTTTTTTAACCTTTGCTGTAAATAACGTAGAAATACCTATTCCACCAGTCTGCAAATAACATGAACGCGTTACTTCAAACTTTGTTGAAATTTTTTATTTAATTAGATTTTTTTATTTGTGATTTCGAATTCATTTTTTATTTAACATGTTTAAAATTTGTGTATAAATACATTTATCGGCATTGGATTCAATGGAGTGGCGTGCTAAGAGGCAAATTGGTGACCCTATATTGGTTGAGACCTATCTTCCAAGCTTCTACTACGGGCGCAGAGTTGTCAGCCTCTCAGCCAGGTACAGGATAGATTTTAGAGTGTGTGCAAAAGTTTCATGATATAATTCACCCATCCCCTCTTCATCATCGAACGAGCCGGCGCATAGCAGGTGTCCGCCCCGTCGTGGACATCCCGACAGTATGAATATCGCGCTTTGCATCTTCTTTTTTCATACGCACTAAGTTAGAAGAATACGTTGTCCGCGTCGATATTCCTGTTCGTTTACAATGAAAGCGTCTTTAAGTCAAGAGTGAATACGCTTTTGCTTGTAATAAAGTTGGAAGCTGGCACAAATATACATAGATCAAAAATAACTTTTAGCAGGTAGTTATCTTCATGGCTTATATAAAAATTCTCTAATATAAGAATGTAATTTGTAGGTTTAATAATTAAGATCTTCTTAAACCATTTTACATCGTGTAAATTACAGTGTTTCCATTTTTTGTCATCGAAATATCGATCAAAAAAATAATCACCATTAAAATATTATTATTCATTACTAATAAATAAACTTAATGATAATTACGTACCATTAATTTTATTGGCAAAATTCGAGTAACCGTTAACTGTAAGTAGTTAAGTACTTAAAAACATTAACATCTGTAGCAATATCTTGAGCCGGTTATAAAATTTATTTTAAAAATAATTAGTTACAAGTGACATTTGTTTTGACAGACAACAATTTATGAAACTGTAAAGGAAATAAAAATATTGCAATTTAAATCTTCAATATCTGTTAACAACTCATAATAACTTCTCTTCATAGATTCATCGAGTATATTTTGGCAAGTCCGTGAGCGGTGTATTGGCAGCAGATCTCTATCCACCTCGAGTTGCTTTTACAAGAAGTGAAATACTGGTCCACTACATCGGGTAGGGTCATTTGGTTATTTGAAGTTTTGCATTGGAAGTGGATGTAAAAATGATTTATTGTATAAATGCATGCCTTTTACTAAATTTTAAATTTATTACACGAATAATATTTATGTGCGTGTGAAAGAGGCTGATTAGTTTCCAGTGTGAATGTCACATGTTTCAGTGTGTTTTTTCCTCCCCGGATGCATGTGTGGTTGCTTTGTAAGAGCATTTTTGAGTAGATTAAGTCTAACTCATTTTTGTATTCATGTATCACCAATGTCATATAGGGGTCAACCATCTTCTCATAGACCAGTATTATTATAGACTTAGTCGTAGTATACGCATCGTAGGATACACTACGATGTACCTCACTGAAATCTCACCGTCCGCGTCTCTACCAATAATCTTGTATCTAAACCTTAGTTTTTGACTTATTATAATTATTTTATTCGTTTAATGGGAACACATACATAAACATAAATAAATCTCAACCAAAAACCTACTTCGTTACTAGTTTCGTTTAATCCATAATAAACAATTTTGTACAACAAATAAATAAGTTGATTGATTGATTAATTGATTGATTTCAGTTAATCAAATGGCTCGTAATGACTGAGTTGCATAGAGAGCAGCGTCCGTTGCTGTGCGATGACTGTTCAGATGAGGAGTTTGATGTCAAGAGCTACAACTACCCACGACGAAACACACCTGCCGCCTGCCGCGGGCGAGCTCGGAACTACGCCAAGGGTGCTGCCAAAGTCATAACTCGCTGGCCAGGTAAATACACACTCATACCTTCGACTGGGCTTTTCTTGCCTGCACGTGGCATGGGTAACAGATTGAATGACACAAATAACTATTATAAATAAACATAAATCTTTTACTCTACTAATCTACGGAGCAGTACAGATGAGTACGCTCTCAAGGCTCGTCACTTAAGAAGGGAGACTTGCGATCAATATCAGATTGTTTCCTTTGTAGGAAAGGAAAACGACTGTAATGAGTCGATTGAGACTCAAGCTGGAGTCCCACGTGCTGTGATTCTGCGGACAACGGATGTGTGCTAATAATTATGTACAGATAACATTAATCAAACCATGGCTTGCGTAGAAGGTTAATTTTATTGATGACCGCGAAGAATATTGATATTTGCCGGGACAATGTATGTCCTAAGCCATCGTGTTTCCCGTAAAGTTTATGAATATTTATTAAATTGTAGTAAGTGGCACGAGTCCTGAGCACAGATGAATAAATATGAAGGTATTGTACACTTTCGACCAATGTACCGGTGCACGGCACGCACGTCCCCTATAGACGACTTACAAGACATGCACATATCGAATAAGCGAAGAACAACACAGGACAGACCACTGAAATGAAGCGATGCAACGATTCACGTCAATCTAACCAATGAAAGTTGTGCTCGAACTTGTGCCGGCTATTATGAATGTATGTTTTTATAATAGTTAATTTTCTGTTTCAGATAACTGTTCAACTTCAGTTACTTACTGGTGGTTAGGCGTGAGCATGATAGCAATCACTCTTTTCGTTATTTATAATAGCGTACTTATTTTTGGGATGATACCAACAGCAGATATAACAGCACCTAAGTATAGATTGTTCAGTAATGAAAAAAAATCTTTAACACAAGTCTTACCAGTACATGATGTATATATGCATATAATAACAAGTAACGTGACTGATCTACCTTTAAATAAATATTTACCTCACGCTAAAGTTCTATCAAAAAAATATCCCAATTTCAAACATAAGTTTTTAGTACTTTTAAATGATACATTAAATGATTTTACTGAGTATAAGGACGAAGAGAGAAATGAAATTGCTTTTAATTCGTTATGGGGTAATGAAAAAAATTCCAAAAAAATATCCAGTAAATATAATAACCTTATTGTTGAATATGTATCACTTGCAGCGTATTTAAATGACTCGCCTATAAAAAAATTTTGGGCGCATCTGCCACCACATTTAATAGAATTTTTGGTGAGATCTGTGTCTATATGGGAAAAAGGTGGTATAGCATTCAATCCAGAAATATTGATTCCAAACCTTCATAATCGTCTCTATACTGAAAAATTATACGATATTTTAAATATTTATGGTAACTCCAGCTCCAAGCCTGCCGAAAGTAAAGTAAAAGTAAAACACACGAGAAGGCCCAATAATATTCAAGATATAATAAATGAATTAGATAGGCATGACGATAATAAAATTTCCAGTAATGATCTCAGTGTAGCGGAGGACAATCATATGGATCTAGTATTAAACAGTGAAAGTGATTTAAAATTTAAAAGCAAATCAAAACGTTATTCCAACATTGACAATAACAATAAAAGCAAAACATTCGAAAATATCACAAATTTAAATCAGCAAACGAACAACAACGACTCTAACTATAGGAACGGCAGTGAAGTGACTGTTAATATTTTACCTTTATTTCTAAAATACCTATTTGAAAACAAACCTAAAGAGATACTTAATCCACCAAGCGTATTACATCTTGAAGTACCTAAGGAACAAAATAAATCTTTATTCGATAGTATGATTCGAAACGAATCACTATCTGTAAATATTCTGAAAGAATCTGTAGAACGGGCAAATACTGGGAAAACAACAAATTCTAAACAATCTGATAATATGCAACAAATTCCAGTTGATAACTTCTCATATTCGAAGACGAATAAGCTGGTCAATCCAGCGCAGCTATCCATGGACATAAAAGGAAATATAATAGCATCTAAAGCTGCTTGCCATGCATTTTTAGGAACAATGTTCAGTAATGTAATTCGACATACCGAAGGAGAAACACTCACAGATTTTATTATTGCTGAACTTTCACTATTTTGTAATGGAGTATTAACGTCATGTACAGGTGTTAATGTGATTTTAGTCTAGATAAATTGTTTTAATATTATTAGTTATTTTTTATTTTAATGTTGATGTGTTATATTAATTTTGTAATAAAACACATGTGATATAATACGTTTGTTTATTTTCTATCTTAGATAACTAGCTTATAACTAATTTTGTCGTGTTCAAAATATTGTCGCTCTTGTTTTTTTAACAATATTTTGATCACAAGTTTTACAATTATGGCATCAGTTAACGATTAATTTAAATATCATTAATTTTCTCACAATTAATGCTTGCCAAGAAAAAGACTAGATTTCATTAAAATAATGAAACTTGTAATTTCTGATTCTATTCCATATTTCTTCTAACGTCGTTTTCATTATAATTATGGTAAGATATTACATTAAAACTAAAATCGAATTTATGTACATCAAATATAATCGTAAAGGAAGAATATACTTATATTTCTGACATAATAATATAAAAAAAAACGCCACAACATACTGTCAGCACAAGGAATTGATTAATGTCATGGCCATACCATAGCCATTTATTGCACAATACAAAAGAGTCACTGCTTTCTATAATTATTTGGTAGTTTTCCTTGCAACGTTATATCGTTCAATTGGGATTTCAAATCTACCTTTCCAGTTGAAAAGCGAACGTCTGCAGTCAGTCATGGTGCTAATAGGCTCGCATCTTCTGCTAATCGACCAGTACACATATCCTTCTGGACACTGGTATATGAAACCTCTCAGCTTGCCCGACTTGGAAGTCTCACATTTGAATAGAACTGGAGAACACTGTTCGTTCTTTTCAAAAGGAAAATGTCCTACTGTAGGACACAAATACTTCTCTTTACCGACTGTAATCTGCAATAAAAAATATAAATATGATAAAAATAAATCAAGAAAGTTTTCTCTATTGTGGATTAATCATTAGGTTAGAAGTTTTAAAATTTTTGAAAAATCAAGACGTGAAGATCCAATCTTGACAAATTGGTTGGCTTACAAAATAATTCATTGCTCGTACCTCTATATAATTCTATTCTATTTTATTGAGAAACTACGTGCCTGTTTTCAGGGACTAATAGTTTAAAAATTTTAAACATCTCGGGACAACTCACACTCGGCCATCTGAACCCAAACTAAGCGCTAGCTTGCACTATTTATTTATTCATAATAACACACCAACAGCAATACATACACATATTCATGAGTACACTACATTATAAGTAATAGGCAGGTATGTATGCCAATTATAGGCGTGACTAACATTGATGTAACATATTACGGACTATAATAAACTAACACTTATATATGAATTAAAAACAAC
>DWJZ01005838.1:0-13643 GCA_018249125.1 Asbolis capucinus
AAACTTGCAACTAATTGAATACATTCAGCTATTAGTCCATTTTTTTTGCATACAAATTTTGTACACCATTTTGGTGTCAAACTAAAAGTTAATATTTACGTTATTTCTACAAAACTCGCGTGATGCGAAATTGAAAAGTTGTTACAGCCCAAGATATTAGTGTGAATTTTTATAATAAAACTGACACATTGTTATCCACTGGTTTATTTAAAACAAGAATGCTCAACCTTTTTGACAGTCGGGCCAAGCTGAGGGACGATAAATTTACTGCGGGCCACTAGTAGTACCTAGTCAATTATTTTCAGAACTTGCATATTAACAACTTCTAAAAAGTAACTTGCGCTGGCCATTTAATATCCGTTCGAGGGCCACATTATGGCCCGCGGGCCTGGGATTTAGCAGCCTTGGTGTAAAAGATTTGTGCGGTTGAGAAAAACGAACTCTATCATATATCAATTTACCAAAACTTTTTGTAGTAAACGAAGATAAAGAATGTTTATTATGGACGTTCACACCGACGACAGTTAAAAGCGACAGTTCGATGTTGTTCGGTAATTATCTCAATTTTCTTGAGAAGTGATACAAATTATATTCAATGTAGGTAAATATATTTAATGTAATTGTTCAAATATTCATGAATCTACAACACATCTTTTCAGTGGTGAACAATAATTTATTATGAATTTCTTGACAGCAGTGGCTTTTATATTACTGACTAAAATGCCTTTACAGATTTGAGAGTAGCCGTCGGTATGTATTTAGATCAAATTAATCTTTTTAAAGTTAAAGTATTTTTAAATATTTTATAATGTTCGCAATAAATCCGTATGAAAACGTGTTCAAAACGAGATCAAGGGTCGGATTCTTTTTTTGTCTAAGGGCCACTGACGTCATAAAGACACTGGTGGGGGCCACATTTCATGTGCAGTCGGAAGAACCACTGGAACTGGGGGTCTTTATCAACCGCACCCCAATGACATACGGGCCGCATGTGACTCACGGGCCGCGAGTTGCCGAGCCCTGCGTTAGATCGTACAATTAGTTGTCATTACAACCCAAAATAAAACTCCAGAAGACAACATTCACTACTTCTCTCGAACAAAGGCAAGCTTGCACAAGTACCATCACAATGTTAGTAGCAAGGCTGTTTTCAAGGCCATTTTATTTATACACTTTTAATTTCGTTAATGAGAGGGAATGGCGAAAACTAATTATTTTGAGACAGCGCCGGGACATAATGGAGTGATCCGTCACGGTTGAGGCTCAAGGGAATTAGTGTATTTATTCCTTATTAAAGTTTTTAGATTAGGTTATGTTGACGACACTGAACAGCTGATGTCTTGTAGGGGTTAATGACTTGTACACGTCGAGCGACTTTTTGTCAGTATTTATATACAATTAATACATTTCTAAGCACTGTAGTAGAGTACTAGAACCTGTTTACCAAGCTAGGATTTTCGAGTTCGATTTCAATCTACGGCAGATATTTTTATGACAGATAAATATTTGTTCCTAGGTCATACATTTTATTTGTGTTCTCCCTCTTCCGAAAGGGATGACTCAAGATTTGTTCTCTGCCATATTAATGTGTGTCTCGGTCGGAATCGAACCTGGAACCCGCAGCGCAGGCAACTTAGCCACTAACTGTAGGATACATAATTATGTAAAATGATCCAATTTTAGTGCAGTGTGCTGGACCAATCTAGGCCTCCTCAGTCATGAGGAATACGCATGCCCCAGCAGGATATTAGTGGGTTGCAACAAATATATTATGGAAGTAAAAATATTTGTGGAGTCACCGTACTCCGTCCTCCGAACCCACTTATCATGAAACGCAACAACATTATTTGTAATGTAATATAAGACCGACCATAAGTCAGGCCACGTGCTAGATAATGTTCAGTTATTTCCTTAATTACTCATTAACATTAACACACACATACATATGTCAGATAGGCCTCGCTGCAGCTGCTGGCAGCTGGAGCGCCATCACAACGGAGCGCTGGAAGCGCAAATCGGTCTTCCTGCTGGAAGGGCAGCCTCAATTAAAGTTCATTTATATTTCAATTAATTGAACTATTCATTTTACTCACTCAATCCTAACAAATTATCTCCTTAAAATTTTATTAATTTGTTTTATTAATTTATTCAAATTCATTTATTTGAATTGACGAGGCCATTTTTTACATATAAGCAAAGCCGAATATCTATTAACCAATAAAAAATATGAATTAATAGTTTGTTATTATTGTTACACATAAAATTAACAAGTCACAGAATTTCATACAAAAATATTAAAGTTAATTGTGAGTAATACTAAAAGAAGAACATAAATGTATAACAAATACCAACTCAAATATATTCACTCTGTATTATAACTACGCATAAAAGGGTTTAGACACGGCTCTCCACACTGACATATTACTATGAGTTACATTACAATGATAACTACATTATGGTAATGGGCGGTCTTCGAGGCTAAGCCGGGGCGTTACACCTCTTAGCGCAGTGTTATTATAGGCTTATTATACTATTAGGCGAAGCGTTCGCAGTCAGGCGGCTTGATTCGATTGTAAGCGGTCAAAATAATCATTTTTATCATTAAAAATCGACTTCGAATGCCTCCGACAAGTAATACAATGAAACTATCATTGTTAGCACTGTCGCAAACAGTTAAATACGCATTATTAAAGATAACTCAAACATTAACCAGATGTCGCTCAAAATTACATAATCCGACACATTCAAAATCGATCCACCCAATCAAAAGTTATACGGTAAAAAAACAAAAATATTAAAAGGAACAATAACTCCGAAACTACTCGTCAGAGGTCGCTTTGAAAAAATGGGACTACATCGCAAGCCTCAGCTTTCGATCGAATTTTTTTTTTTAAATCGGTCCACACCATAAAAAGTTATAAGGTAACATATATAAAAAAAATACACACGATTTGAACACCTCCTTTTTTGAAGTTGGATAAAATTAAGCAACAACGAGCGCGATGAGTAACCGCTGGTGACAAAAATTTCATGAATATTGCCATTCTCGATGGAGCCGTTGTTGCATCGGTCAGTATAGTCAGACAGCAGTCGTTGTCATGTGTCCACCAATCTGCATTGGAGCGTGGTGGAACAAGCTCTAGGTCTTTGTATGATGACAGTGAAAATGGGTCTGTGTGGGCCGCACTGCAATGATATACGGGTAGCATGGGGCCCGCGGACCGGAGTTCGCAGACACCTGCTGTCTACTACGAAATTGTAAAATTAAATTAAAATTGAGCGTTTTTTTACAAAAATAATCAGTAATTACCGTTTAACTTTCAAACGTAAGCATTTTCTTCTCACATGTATCTCTGTAACAAGATTAATATTTACTTGTCTGTTATATCACTATACAAAATTATAGTACTGTCAGACATCGCCGCGTTCCCGGCTTGTATAGGTAAGATATTTCATAACGCTTACTGGAACGCCCGGGAACGCCCGGGAACGCAGCCCGACCCTCCAACTCATGACCCCGGACCTAACAACGGCCGGTGTCACACAAATTTTTCTTCTTCTTAGTTACGCTCTTGACAGAGCGCTCGTGATCGTCATGTGTTGCTCTGGGCAGATGAGATCTTCACGATTCCGCGCCATTTTAATTAGATTTAATTATCATATATTAATTTAGTAAATAAAAGTACTTTGTTAAGAATTATATCGTTTAACTCGCACCTGCTGCGCGAGCCTCCCGTATCTTGTTAGTAAGTATTATCTTTACGTTATTACTAAACCGTAAACGACGCAACTAAACACAAACAACAGCTTGTTTGTATGAGATACTAAGTGTTTTCTCAACATTTCACCGTTATTGTATTTAACATAACAATTAAGGAACATATTCAGTGTAAATACATAATTTTTTGGCTCATAAGACGACAGTGGACGTTTACAGTACATTTTCCACGACTCCGTAATGACAGCCCGCGCTTCCCGTGCAATCGATTCACACCATTCTTCCTCGTACAAAAATTACGCTTAGTTATGTACAGCATCTCATAGGAGTTAAAAAATTAAATACTTCATCAAAAAGTATCATCTCAACCCATCATGGTCCACTATTGAGCACGGGTCTCTTCTCCATAGTCCACCACGCTGGCTTAGTGCGGATTAGCAGACTTCACACACCTTTGAGTTTTGCAAACTCCCCTGCATGCAGGTTTCCTCACGATGTTTTCCTTCACCGTTATATCGAGTGAAATTTAAATGCTTAAAACGCATATAACTTCAAAAAGTCAGAATTACGCGCCTTGGGATTCGATACCGGACCCTCAGATTAGGAGGCTGAATTCTTAACCACTAGGCTATCACCGGCTGGACGAATAGACGGAATTACCAAGCTTAAAAAGAAAATATCAAAATTATGAATTGAAATGAACGTATAATATTTTTTCATTTTATGTTTTAATTTTGACATTGTTATATCTTATTACTTCATTAACCTGCCAATTATTGTTACTATATGAAATTTGGTTTAATTTAATTTTGATTTTGATTTTATTATTATTTTAATTTTTATATTTAATCGCTGTTCTTCATTGTACGTTGTCGTCTCACCTTTAAACGCCCTGGCACTAATAATGGCTCTTTTCAAACTAAGATTTGGATATAAAATGTTGGTGATTCAATAAATAAATAAAGTATTTAAATTAACATTTCCGGTTTATCTTGTAAATCGAAACTGGGACGTAGAAAATAACAGTAACAATTAATGACATGCAAGTTTTTTATATTATTAACGGATTATATTAAATTTTTGCAGGCGGACTAGGCGAACGCAGTTTTCAAGGAGAAAGAATAACAAAGCTACTCTCTGAATATAAAAGAAAGTCGTGTTCGTTACACTATTTATAGCTCAAGAACGGCTCAAACAATTTTAATGACGTTGGTGTTTTTGAATTTATCTCTGGGGTAAGGACGTAGGATAACAAAATATAATATGTTTAGTTTAATTTGTATAGGACAATAAAATAAAATATAATATTAGGTTATATGTA
Organism: Asbolis capucinus; assembly: GCA_018249125.1. Taxonomy (NCBI): domain Eukaryota; kingdom Metazoa; phylum Arthropoda; class Insecta; order Lepidoptera; family Hesperiidae; genus Asbolis; species Asbolis capucinus. The sequence goes on from DWJZ01005838.1 coordinate 5,040, forward strand.
TGGTTTGGTAAGTAGGTTACTAAACTAAAAACACAATTATTAACATATCTACATGAATTTGTTAAAAATAACAATCTACCTACATACATTACAGTTAAATAATACAGTTAAAATATTAATTTAATCAACATTAATCCCTTTATATTATAACTATTTTAGTTTATTAACAATTATTCCTTTTTTTCAAGTGGCGGATATATTTCTAAAAAAGTTTTCTGAAGCTACCATTAGCATCTTTCTAGGAAAATTCCTGAACGTACCTTTAATTTGGCAGTAAACAAATAATAATATTTCATTAATTTCATTTGTCAAATTTATGAAAGAACGCATCCATGAAGTAACTTTTACTTAAATTTTAATTAGCGGTTAATAGTAAAGAATAGAAAGCAGATTTTTAGAAGTTTTGACTGGTTGTCTGCGCGTACTTGCTTAATTATATCAAATATGACTGATTCGATTTCATTTGTATATGTACAATTTAAAATACATGTTACCACCATTATACATGTTACCACGCAAGTCAAATGCACACGCTGAGGGTTGATCACCTCAGTACTGTCAATGATGATTAATTATTTTTATATTCAATTATGGTTGAACTTTGACAGGCCGATTGCTCTAGTGGTAAGTGAACCTGACAGTTACACCGAAGGACGTGGGTTCGACTTCCATCCATGTCAAACTTTTCTGTGATGAGCAGGAATGTTTGTTCTGTGTGTGTGGGTGTAAATATCTATATAAGTATGTATTTAAAAATATATAAATGTATGTTTATCAGTTGTCTGATCACCATAGTACAACCTGACGCTTAGTTTGGGCTCAGATGGCCGCGTGTGAGTTGTCCAAAGATATTTATTTATTTACTTCAACCCAATTTCTAATAATATTATAAAAAAATATGTATCTTACATGATTTTAACATCATTATTGATTAATTTTCTTTGTTACGAAAAAGATGTAGATATTACAGTAACTCTGCTTAATAATATTGATGTTACTAACATTAAAGCAATACTAAAAGAGAAAAGGTAAGATTTTAATTGATCGATTCAAAATTCACTAGTCATTACAAAAACAGCAAATTACGTTTAAGTTAATAGCATGTATAGTAAAAAATTAATGAGCACCTAGCCTGTAGCCCTGGCAGTGAATGTACCTATGTACAACGCGTGGGGTCCATCCATCAGTCTTTACATCTCCACTGTTGGCTATAGGCCTCTAAAAACATTTGCCACTCTGATCGGTTCTGAACCTTTTGAATCCAGTGAATGTCCGCTGTCTTTTACAGGTCATCAGTCCACCTGGTCCGGGGCAGCCTTTTGCTCCTTTTTCCGAGAGGTAGTCTCCATTCGAGGACCTCTCTTCCCCAACGGTTTTCGGTCCGTCGAACTATATGGCCAGCACAGGCTTTGTATATTGGTTTTAACCAGTTCAAGGTCATCAAGAAGCCTCATTGCACGCCACTCCATCAAATCCAAGGTGGGATTTGGTTTGGTATTGGGATTCTCAGTATGAGGATTGACACGTGTTTAGTGATCGGTCATCAATGGGTAGAAGCCAGTTAAGCGCGAGGCTCTTCGCTTGAGGAAATTAAGAGCATATTCCACCACGCTTTATTATCGTTTTAAACTTTGATGTAACTTTGTTGGGTGTAATTTTTCCCCTTTCGTGCCACGGCTCATACGTCATCACGGGCTCATTTTGAGGATACCTACAACCCGCGTCTCCAATACGGTTCGGTGGAGGGATTAGTTGCCAAACTCAAGTATCGGAGGTTGCTATGCTGTCCGAAGGATTTTGGTCCTTTAACCCAGTGCTGTCACACTGATGTTAACCTGTTATTCCGCGGGAGTAAAGTCATATCCCGGGATAAAAAGTATCCTTTAACCTTCCTCAGCAACAAAAAGTGTCAATTCTAATCAGTAGTTCCAGACATCATCACGTTCAAACAAACAAACTCTTCAGCTTTATAATATTAGTATAGATTTATTTAGTAAACGGTACAATTTAATAGTATCTCAAAATTCAAACGGAATTGCAAACTGTATGCATATCCCCATATATTGAAACTCTGTCTGATATTCCCGTTTCGTGTTCATACAATTCATCCAGCATATATTTGTGTATGTCCTGTTGTCTGTTGCACATATGGGTATATACACCCGAGGACAGTCGCAGTTCTTGATGCTTTCAATTTCAGGTATATCGTCAAGTACCTCTCCCATATAGTGACTTTGCAGCAGTTTTCCGTTTATCCTTATTTGTTGGCCGTTTATAAAGGTGGTGACGAGAGGTAGAATAGCTACGACTGCTGAAATATTAAGGTTTTAATCAAAAATAGAGTTCTATAGCGAGGTCCATAGTTCCCCGGCTTCTTTCGATTCGAGGCGATAGAAAAAGTGAACCTGCGTATAGAGTATGAAATGTGTAAGAACCTCTCTATTTAATACTCGTGTCGGCCCGCGGCTTTGACCGCGTGGTATGTTGAGAAATAGCCTATCTGGTAGTCCAGACCACAATCTATAACTGTGCGAAATTTCATTCGAATCAGTTCAGCAGTTTTTGTGTGAAGGAGTAACAAACATTCATTCATAGTTACGGACTTTCGCATTTATAATATTTATTAGAGTAGACATGATGCGGTGTGCACTACTAAGACTGGCTATTCAGTTTAATTTAATTACCAGCCTCGCAATTAGTAGAGCGAGTGAGACAGAAAAGCAAGAGTATAGTAATGAGCGAGAGGAACTGAATGTTGTACGCCCAACCAATAACGATATTTTTTGTAATCCTAAAAAGTAAATAAATAAATAAAAAAAGAAAAAAACTCTTATAAGATTTTACTGCGTTTCTCCTGTCTGGGTATCTGTTTCTTATCTTTCAAGTTCAATATAAGCCGCTTTCCAGTAAATGAGCCATAATTTTGTAGTTACGTAAATATGATAACTATGCCATATAATCTTAATAATCTTACAGAACTGGTCTGATGATGAGATAGAAGGTTGAACTTTAAAAGAAACTACTCATAATGCAATTGTGGCGGTGATAGCCTAGTGCTTGAAGCGATGATAGCCTCGTGGTTAAGAATTTGGCCTCCTACTCGGGGGTTCCCGGTTCGAATCCTAGAGAACACACTTCTGACTTGTCGGAGTTATGTGCATTTTATGTATTTAATTAAACTCGTTATAACGTGAAGGAAAATATCGTGAGGAAACTTGCATGCCGGGGAGTTCGCATAACTCAAAGGTGTATGAAATCTGCCAATCCGTAGTTGGTAAGCGTGATGGACTATGACCTTAACCTTCTCATACAGAGAAGAGACCCGTGCTCAATAGTGGGCCTTGATGGGTTGAGATGACGACACATTCAGCTGTCACCGGTACTCACGATATATGTTTTTTGCGCCGGTATTTCGACCCAGTTGTATGGATCCCATGATCCATGAACTGCCGGGGCCATCCCCAGCTGAACTCGGCGTAACTTAACATAATGTACACAGTCCACGAAGAGACTCGTTTAGAAACTATTATCAATGATAGTAACCACAGATATGCTGTCTTAATACATTTGCTTTCATGTTTGATGCGTTTCAGAACAACCTACAAATAATCCATTATTTTTGAATTATTACTCTAAGACGTATGATATGTGATAACTGAGAAACGGGCTTTAATTAAATATTTTTATAATAACATTTTGAGAGGAGGCCCGAGCTCACGAGTGGGACAGTTATCGGTTGTAATGATCATTGATATTTTAATATTCATTACATTTAATGATAATTAAATCATTTTACAATTATATGTAGTAGCTTTTGCCCGCGGCTACGCTCGCGTTAAGAAGTATTATGAGGTGGAATTTATCAAAACCCTTTCTCAGGGGATGTCTACGTCATAGTAGTTATATAAATCTCAACCCGATCGGTTTAAAATGACAAAGTTTCATACAAAGTTTCATCCCCTATTTTATCCCCTTGGAGATAGAATTTATCAAAATCCTTTCTTAGCAGATGCCTACGTCATAACATCTACCTGCATGCCAAATTTCAGCCCGATCCCTCCAGTTGTTTGGGCTGTGCGTTTATAGATCACTATGTCAGTCAGTCAGTCACATTTCTATATGTATTTAGATTGTTCCTCCATTTATTTATTAATTTTATAGTTTTTATTTTCTATTAAAACATTTTTTTAACACGAAACTCTTCTTAGCTTCTCTTCGTCTCTTAGAATCGTTTGTCGGAAGCATTTTAGGGCACTATTAAACCTATAGTTAAAATATCACAATATCATCAAATTTGGGTTATGTCTTGAGAACGACGCCGGTCCTATCAAAACTAAAAACTCAAAACCTTTATTCCAAAAACAAAATTGTTGAACTATTCTTGTTTTAATAAAACTTTCATGCTTCTCGTAAGTGCCAAAGAAATAAAGTACACAGTACAAATTAAATAACGAAAGCGCTCGCATTTTCGGTTCCCACACCGTATTCACAATTCGTAACATAGCGTTGCTTCACAATTAGAATTCGCAAGGTATTTTAAAATCAGTGTAGTGTGAATTTAACACGTTGGGTTCCGTGGATATTAGAGGCTAACTTTTTCCCACAGCTTCGTAGGCGTAATAAACCCCCTATTTTTATTACATTCCACATCTCCCCCTCACAGTCAACATCTAGCAAGATTACAAACTTTTATGATATGTCTTCGATAATCTAGTTAACCCCTATTTTCACCCCTTCATGTCCTATTTCAGGAGTTTTGTTTTGTACCAAGTTTCATGATATTTCCGATTAAATATTTTTGTATCGATTTTATGAAAATTGGAAATTTTTCATGTTTAATCCCAAGCTTTTATTTTACTTTGTAGTGTATATTTGTATATTAGTTTGTTGGTTTGTTCCGGTCAAATCTTACAAGCTTAATTAGACCAACTTCCTCTTATACTACGGCGCTGAAATTTTGTATGAAGTGTCCGTCCTAATGACAAAGCATTTTAATACTGTATTATTACAATTTGTGGTTTTAAATATTTAAAAAAGGGGTATTGTATTTTGTTTCTATTGAAAGGTTTAGACAGTATTGAAGTAATATTTTTAGAATATTTAGTAATGATGTAATTTTGGTACTGGAACTATGACTTCAAAGAAGAATACCTTCCTTCATTATACTGAGTATTTTATGGTAAAGAATTGGCAAATGTCGCTTAGACATTAGGTTAATTTTAAAATACTTTCCATTAATTATAGATATTTAATTGAAAGTAATATTTCATACATTGAACAATAAAATATTTTATTTGACAGGCTGATTGGTCTGGTGGTTAGTGAACCTGACTGCTACACCAATGGTCATGGGTTCGATTCCCACTCAGGTCAAACTTTTCTGTGATGAGCAGGAATGTTTGTTCCATGTGTCTGGGTGTAAATATCTATATAAGTATATATTAAAAAAACATATATACAAATGTTTATCAGTTGTCTGATCACCAAAATGCTACAAGCTAATGCTTAGTTTGGGATCAGATGACCGTGTGTGAGTCGTCCTGAGATACTTATTTATTATTTGTGAGGACAATTTGTGGTAGTCACGCCACACAGGGATCCCTAGTGCCCGGTAGAGGTATCCAAGAGTTTATTGTTAGTGTCTTTCTGTACGGAACCCTAATTGTACGGACCTGAGAATAAAGTAGACGCGTTTTACGATTCCCAGCCTAAAGTACACAGTAGCATGGAACAAAAACTAACGTTAGTAATAAAATTGTACCATTTTATTTTTCATGTGTTTTTTTATCCTTAGTTTAGGTTTTAATATAAAATGAAAGTAAAATATTTTTGTATTTCAATAGCCGACAAATGAGCAGTAGAGCCACATTATTAGAAATATTAAAAACATCACTAATGTGTAGCAGGCTATTAAAATGATATTAAAACTGAAAATATGACATGAGCACTCTAAAGTCATTCGAAAATTGTATTAATTTTAAACTAATAAATATTGTTGAGTTTTGAAAAGAAACAAGTGTTGGCCAAGACCAATGCAATACACGCACTAACATGTATCTCGCAAGGAAAGAACGGGAAAAAGGACTTTAAGTCAGTTAAGGTTGATTTCGTAGTTTCGTAGTGACTAGTAATTAAGACTTTATGTTCACGCAGGTGGACTTTTGCTTTGATTTTGTATATGAGGCGTTATTTAGTTGTTAGTTATAATGGAAATTTTTAACTGTCGTTATCATAATTCGAAACCGTTGGAACAAACGTAGAGTTTTGACGTAAGGGTAACAAAGTGGGTTTTCAAATCAGATCAAAAACTGAAGCGTCAAATGTATGAAGGTAATTTTGATGAACCAAGACAGGCTTTACGAAAAAATAAAACTAAGTACCATTAACTTCATAAATAATTTCTTATAATCTATCATAATAACAATATAACTATATCCGATCAAAATAACCATTTTAATTAATTATACATAATTATACTGATTATTAAAATATTTGGGAAAAATATAGGAGAAATTTGTCCTTTATAGAACTAACTCCGACTGTCAGACTATTCGTAAAACCAGTGGCCCAGTTTTGAACTTATTCCATCGAAAATGCTGAAACGAACCCAGTTTAATTGTTGGGAGCAGAGAAAAACTCTCTCAATAAGGGCCAACTTTGAATTGGTGTTTCTGGAAACTTCGAACAGGAGCCAAATGATGCCGGGAGACCACTTGCTCGTCATTGTGGTATACAGACGTTGCTAATTTGGATAAATACAAGGAACGCAAAATGAAACTAAATTAACAAGAAGGAAAAGTATTGGAAATGCAAAAATTAACTCCTGCGATCAATTGCAATACAATTCGTGGCGAGAATAATACGGAAAAAGAACTTCAGTAATCCGTTGGTATAACATATGAAGAGAAAGTACACAAATGATCCCATCGAATTCAATTGTTAACAAGCGATACTATATAATATATACTTTGTAATCATATTAAATAAAATAAATAGAAAGAGACAACAAGACTGTTGGACATGAATGAGTGTAGATGAAAGACATAAACCGCCAATGAAAAGATGGATGGATTGTGTAAAACATGCCGTGAAAGAAAACCGAATGTACAGATGATAAATAGAAAGAAAGTTATGGCATATTGGGGTGGCTTAGAATACATACCCCAATCCCATGCTGGCAGACGAGAGTGTAAGTGGCAATAAAGGCAACTGCTCAGTGGTAGGAATTATTGTGAAGCCTATCTAACTGGCTACTGCTTTCTTGCTTGTATCAGCCGCTACAGCCGCGGCCGCAGCCGTTGATTCATCGTTCCGGCTGGGAGCTTGAGAGCTAGTTCTCCTCTTTTCTCCTCATCTTTCAGTCATCCTTCTCCTTTTTCTGTAATCCATTTTGAAGCGGCATGTTGTTGGTGTCCCTTGGGTCAGTTTGTGTAGTTATCAATTTTGGTTGCTACAGCGATGTCCCGCTCCATTTGTTTCTTATCATGGCGCGCGCGGGCCTGTTACTTCATTTCAGACCGGCAACGCGTTAGTTTCTTCAGTCTGGTGTTGTTAAACTGAAGATATGACATGTTGACCCTGTCTGCGAGAACGGATAAAAGGGACATATTGCGTTGAACCCATATAAAATTGAGTAAGGGCAGAAGGCAATGAAAATTACAGGGCATTAAATACTGTAGAAGTCGATTGTGATAAATTTTAAGAAGGGAGTAGGAATATTTTTAATAATAAAATAGCTATGATGTTCTTGGAAGTCATTGATTATTATCATCAAAAATATATCTCCTCCAGAACGTCTCCAGATCAGATCTTCAGACCAGAGAATTAATGAATGAATATGAGTGTATGAATTAATGATATTTCAGTACCTAGGTACTTTTAATTTTATTTGAAGTGGAGCAGAACATTAATTAAAATGGAAAAATAATTAAAACATATTTCATTCCGTGAGAAGGTATTCAAAGGCGTATTTTGCAAGCGGTTTGATTTCATATCTCATGTTTATTTTGTATTTCTGTAACAATAAAAATGTAGAATGATGATTTTTCTTTGTGGATACAATATTAAAAGTACACTCAGTATGAGGTTCGTTGTTATCAAGTATTCCGTTTGAATATGGAATATATTGAAAGAAGAATTGTAAAGGTTGGCCTTTTTTACCGACTTCAAAAAAGAAGGGGGAACACAATTCGTGTGTATTTTTTTGTGCAGGTGAAACTAAAGACAGGTCACGGACGGATCAGTTTTAAGCTGTCCTGAGATATTTATTTATTACTACCGCAAATGGACAAGACCAATACTTAAAATTTTCGTTGTAAGCGGGTACTCACGATTTGTTAATTCTTATATCGATATTTCAGCAGAGTTGTATAAAACATATTAGCAACGCCTGTGTCGTTAAGAATGGGGTTTCTATTGAGTAATGTCATCATCTCAACTCATGACGGCCCACTGTTGAGCACGAGCCTCTTCTCTGAATGAGAAGGTTAAGGCCACAGTCCACCACGCTGGCTAAGTGCAGCCAAGGACCTTTGAGTTTTTGCAAACTCCCCGGCATGCAGGTTTCCTCATGATGTTTTCCTTCACCGTTCTAGCGAGTGACAT
>DWJZ01005839.1:0-13642 GCA_018249125.1 Asbolis capucinus
TGCTGCTCGTTTAGCACTAACCAGGGGACACGTGTGGGGAATTCACTGTTCAAGTACCCTCCCACGGACGCGAGCAGACCCCATCCCCCATAGTTTGCCTAATAATATGTCCTAGAAACTTATGGTATGGCAACAGGCAGTGTCGTAAGGAAGTAAGATGGAATATTTTGAGGAGAAGGCCATATCAAGAACACCGCGTAGTGTACTTATATAATATTTAACTTGGAAAAGGTATAATATAAGGGTAATATAAAGGTATATTTTGGATGAACGTAGAGAGGATTATTGGACACATTTAAAATCACGAAGTAACGAAAAACATAAATAAATGATTTAATAAACGAATAGATCAATTGCAAAAAGATTTACTTACTGATCACAGAAATTCGACATGCATAATATTACGTGTAGTAGTGTAGTAACGTGTCATAGTCATTCGTAGAAAAATATAAAGCAGGCAAGCTTACATCGTGACGTAATGATACTGTGTGTGATCGAAGGTCAAAAACATAAAATTGTAAACTTAACTCGTGGCTATGAAGAAACCAAAAAACTGCGGTACAGGTAGAGACGGGCGGTCGTGCTCATTTTTTAACCGTGTCTTGCAGCTGTCTTTAATAACAATGTGTTTCGGCCTAAAAGTATCAAAGAGAGAGCACACGCCACGCGGCAACTAATCTTTCCTCTTTTGAATTAAGAACAGCTGCATACACGCTGCATGTCTATCAATATTCAAAATATTAAAGTGGATCGCACCTTCACTGTATTATAAGGCGAAGGTATTTCCTTGCTTTCTCGCCTTTCGACTCACAATGTACTAAAATAATTTGACACATGTTTTTTTCTAAAATATTGCGCACAAATTGTATATTGTGTACATATGTGTATATTTTTATATTAGAGACAGGCCAACGAGCGGACACAGTTTAACTGATGGTAACTGATCACCGCCCATGGACATTATCAGCCACTATTGCCAGATAGCGGATTGGGGTGTTACTATCGCGTTGCCTGAGAAGAAGGAAGTCATTGACCTAATAATAATAACACGCACACGAAGAGAAAGAAAATAAATGGGACAATTTTAAGTAGTCGTTGGGACAAAGTATCAGCGGTCGAGTTCGTAAGATGGGTGACCGCTACTAGAAAAAAACCTTACTTGCATAATTCAAAACTACAAATCTAAGAATTACTTTCGTTCTGTTAGATAGGCCATGAGTGTTATATATATATATATACACACACACACATATATATATATACACACACACACACACACACATATATATAATTGTATATATATGTATACTTTTAATCATTTTTAAACATTTTAATAGAGTGAAGTGAAACATATGTATTGCGCATTTCATTATATTCTGATCATTATCGCCATAATTTATCTACTACACGGGCTTTAGTCTTGTCTCACAATGTGAAAGGGCCATAGTACACCACGCTTGCTAAGTTCTAGTTCGTAGACTTCGCTCCCCTTGCGACTGAATGGGGAATTCTCAGGAATGAAGTCAGGACCTCCCGTTAGGTCGATGATCAAATCTATCGCTGCATATATAATTTTTTAAACCAACTCCAATGTTATAAACCACCAGCTGAACCTGGCAAGCATCTACTATAAACAAAATAAACACAAACATTGATAAACAAACTTATATACACATGTACATACATAGTATGTTCATATATAGGTTATAATATTTCGATACTGTTTTGCGATTTTATTGAAATTCAGCATCCCTGGGCTTTTGTCTCTAGTAATGAATAGTTTGATGTGGACATTTTAATATTGTTTTTCCTGCGTGTTCTAGTGTGATTAAAACATATTGGTGGCTCACGCTGTTGAACATAATTTGGCCGGGGAATAAAATACATCTGTCTGAAAAACTGATCTGTCTGATAAACCTGCAAAGCTACTGTAATATAGGTCTTTATTTGATGTTGTTTCTTTCATAGAATTAATTTTGATCAGAAACCACGTTGCTGTGGTGCAAATAAATATTTATATATTATTTATTTATCGGCTCATCAACCGTAATTGTGTCCAATGATATAATTTCGGTACCCACCAAATCCTTCTTCAGAGAAATCTTAACAGTTTTTAAAGGCATCTATACTTTATACCATATCATATTATTTTAAAGTTCATAAAGGACAAATAAACAAACAAACATTTATTTTACAAGTTTTTATTTAACTTGCAGTGTAACTACGTATATTAGTATACATATACATATGTATGTATATTTGTTTGTTACGGGTCAAATCTTGGAAGCTTACTCGTAATTAGACCCGCTTCCTCTTACACTACGGAGCGGAAATTTTGCGTAAAGTTTTCATCCTAATGACAATGCATTTTTATGACACGCCTGACCATCCGCATCAACTACGTTCAGGATTGGCTTCAGATAAGGGAACTCCTCAACCGTTAACGGTTAACAATACAGTCATGAATTTTTGTGTGTTTCTTTGTATTAAGGATCTATAATTAAAACTTGTGCTTTTAAATATTTTTGATAATCCTTGTTATATATGAAAGAGTAGTAAAAATAATTACAGGCGACACCATTAGTAACCCCAAGATGCTGCTTTAATATAATAGTCTATCCACATATATCAAATATTACTTAGCAGCTAATATGGTTAATAGTGCAGACAGACCTCGTGCATATCAGTACATCACGAGAGCCTGTATCTTAATCTATGTGGGTGAGATATTCATATTCCTAGTACAATATTGCTTACCGGATTCTGTATTAGATTGATGCAATTTAGCATTCACTCAGAAGCGAACCCGTGACAGGTCGGGTGAACAGGAAACAGAAAGGTACGCATTTGTAGATATTTCGCTTCTTGAAAAGTCCCATTTCTATCGCTATTAGATTTTTGTTCTTGGAAGATATTCCCCTGAAAACGTATACTGGTCCAACAATCGACATTGGAGCAGCATGATGTGCGTGCGAGCTCAATAGTGAGCGGTTTTTGGGTTGAAGCCCCATACTGGAGGTCTTTGTTAACGCCATATACTTACTCCCCTAACAACGATTGGAAATTCTGTCTGTGTGCCCAATAATCGGTACGTTTCTGACCTCTAATTTTAAATATACTTGACTAATTTGGTTTTCCAGATGCATTGAAATATTTTGGAACAAAATTCTAATAGCTCATTTTATTTAAATCAGTTCACAAACAGAATAGGGCAAATGTATCAACTTGATGTATTCCGTCTATCACTGTATTTCCTTACCGATGCGAAGCAAAGATATTTGCCAGTCATTATAGGTGAGCAGTGAGGTACTAATCTCCTGTATGTGCTTACCTCCCTGAATGATCGATGAATCTCCTGGAGTTCGTAGACTTGGGTTTGCTAGATTGGTCCTGAGTGGCTGGTAGCATGGCTAGCTAGCTAATTTTAAGGGTATCACGTCTTGGAGGGCACAAGAAACCGGCGCTGTTTGAAAACCCGCGCGATTTAATTTACTAGAGCGTTAAACGATCACTTTTAATTTTATGAACCGATACTCTTTTACTTACGGAAGAGGGGATTGCTTAGGGTTTTAATCCGGTACTTAGGCATACCACGTCTATAATTTCGCCCGCCATTGACATTTGATGAAACTTAAGACATTTATTATTGTATAAATGAAATACTACATCTTATTTAAATATTAATGAGATTCCTTCAACTCTTTGTTCGCCTCTTTATAGCATGCCTAGGTATCCAATAACCCAAAGAGCTTGTGAAAAGATTGCGCAATCTTTTAAATTCTACTAAATGGATTTTAAAGAACATTTTTCTGTAAAAAGTTTAAAATCTATGATAAATAATATAGCTTAGAAGTGAATCTCTGCTTTGGAAATTCGATCGTAATTCTATATCACAGGGCAAATTTACAAAGAGAATAGTTAGGTAGATAGTGCCTTTGTCATTTCTAATTGTAAAATATTTAAATATTATTATTTAGTTGTTAAATATTTAAATATTATTGTTTAGTTGTTAAATATTTAAATATTATTGTTTAGTTGTTAAATATTTAAATATTATTGTTTAATAATAATAAAAAGTTGTATTTAAGTAAGATTACCAAAATGAAAATGCGCTCGGAAATTAAAATAAAAGCAAATAATTCAGTAGAAATTTCCCAGAAAAATCATTTACGATACCTCTTTGTTTCGTGATTTTACAAATACTAAGATACATTGTATTTCACATAATCTGTTCTGGAATCAAGCCAGGTGACTAATTTAGAACAATTTGTTAAAGCAAAACCGACTAAATATGCTAATCCACTAATGTAAAATGTAATTGCTAGTTTGGAACGTACAGTTAAATAAATACAGTAAAATTTTATTTAAACGAATTAAAGAAAATTACACAGTATCGTTTTATGTAAGCACTTTGAAAGTCAAACTACCTACGCCATAACCTCCACAAGCACCTACGTCACGGCTTTTACGAAGACGCAAGAAACTTTGAAGGAGTATTTTTTTTCGACTCACAATCACGAAAGACATTATTGCTACTTGTTGCTATAAATCAAGCTCTTGTTAAAATTATCTGTTGCATAAAATTAAGTTTAAATCCTATTGTTATTTATATTATTATTTCCTACTAAAATTGCTGTAGCGTAGGGAATAGCCTGTATTATTTTACATTACACATTAGCCTTACAATTCACTAATGCAAAAATAACTCTGTCCCTGTGTTAATCTTTCACGCCTAAAACTAATTTTAATGAAAACGAGTACAGAGATAGACTAGATTTTGAGAAGGAATCTATCTTATATACAGAATTATATATCTCTTATATATACCTCTTTTGTATATAAGATACATAAAGTCGCAGGAACTGTGAGTATCCGTAACATAGCATAATGTACAAAGACCGCGTTTAGTCAAGCATAAAAGAATAAAATATTTCTCGCTCGAGTTTTGAAGATATGTAGGTTGTCGCAACGTCGCAAGTCAGGCAGACAGCGCATTCAATACCACGCAAGCGTACCTACTGTCTGTGTGATACTAGCTGGTAGAGAATAGAGAAACCTCCAGAAGATGCATGTTGCAACGTGAGTAGTGAAGAATGACTAAAATTCAAAGAGAAATGTATTTCCTTACATCACAAAATCTATTTGACATTCCTGTCTCTTGTTTTCGTCGCTATACGTTACTTGAAGTAATTCTGCAGTTACTTTAAATATGTGTTGACTTAACATTTGGAGCATCATTTATTTATTAATTTGACCTAGACTAAGAACTCACGGAATCTGTTATGAGGATAAGTAATGTTTATGAATACCGGTGTAACGAGTTATCTGTTAAAGGTATATTCAGTATGCAGCAAAAAAATTAACTAGAGTGGTCCCCCGGTAATCCGACATATCGTTTCCATGACGACGTCGTATTTATCGATTTGTCAGATTACATAGTATGCAATAAGATTCTCTGTTGTTCGTAACATTGAATAAGATCACCTTATAATGCGCCAAATAGTCATTAAAAAGAAGTGAAAACTTTTCCAATCATAAAGGTTTGGTGATAGGCATGTTGGATTACACGGGACCACGGATTACCGCTGGTCCATTCTACATACATATGAATTTACGTGTAAACTTTTCCAAGCTTCCAGCTCAAGATACGTACAGTGTCAGATACAATAAGAAAATGCATATAGGTTTGGTCTTTGTACATGCAGGTAGTGGTTATGTACGAATTATCGAAAGAACGCTCGAAACTCGGTCGGACGGAGGTCGAAGACGTTGGCTTTTAAAGGAGATTGTGTACGCTTACGTTAACGCTATAATGAAAGCTGTTTACAAAAAAGATTGCACTCTCCTCGCGCGAAAATGTCTTTGTATAAGCTTGCTTTGTGTTCTCGCTCAACCCTATTGAAAATGTACCTTTGTACATTTCCTACTTCAAATATTCCTAGGTAGGTAGATATTAGTTTTATCTTAATTAGGTCGACATTAATTTTCAACTATTTTTTTAAAACGAGGGCAGCCAACATTTTATCGATTTAGATTTTATTTTTTAACTAGCTGACCTGACAGACGTTGTCCTGCTCAATTAATTAAAATGTTTATTATCTGCCATTTAATAGGCTATATAACTGTTTAAGTATTTTAGGCTGTGTATATGTAGATTGAATAATAAACAGATTTTAAAAAGTACACAAATCAAATCGCATCAATCATTACAGAGATAAGCACACACATACGAGCAAATAGACAACACTTTAAAATAATTTGCGTTTTATTCTTTATTATAAACCCCCAGTAAAATATTTTTCCATATAACTTGCATGTGCAGACAAATCTCTGTCTGTAACTGATCGCAGTTAAAAATGAATTAGACACATTGACTGGGACTTTTTTCTTTTCTCTCCGTTCTTCTCTAATATTCTCTTCTTTTCTAATATTCAATAGTCACTCGCTCTGATGCGATATGTTGTTGGTGTCGGAGGAATCGGTTAGTGCCATTAACTTCGGAAGCTTCTATGATGTACAGCTTCCCTTTTTCTATGTCTATCCTGCACATGAAGGTGTTTCACTTCCTTCCAGCCTGATATTGCTAATGACCCTTGGCGATGATGATTACTTACCACCGGATACCCGCCTGCTTATTTACTGTTTACTGCAGGCTCGACATCAGGTATTCCAAATCTTCAATTTTGACATTTTCTTGGTAACTAACATATCTACAATTTTAAATCATCGCACTGAAAACCTTGTCCTTTGGCAGAATTTCTCTGTCTCTTATAATTTAGCTCATCCTTTTATGTTCTATATTAGGAACTCCAAATATTCTTCTAATACTTTGCTTAACGTTCTCGGTAATTTGAAATCGTTTTTTGCAGTTGAATCGGTTTAGCTAACTTAGAAATAATTAATTTGCCGCCGTATTAGGGCAGCTTAGAATACAAATCCCAATCTCATATTGGCCTACCAGGATGTCGTAAAAGTCATATAGAAGTAAGCTACTCAATGGTAAGGCTTCGCGGGAGGGGACTCGAGAGCCAGTTCTCCTCTTTTTCTCCCCGTCTTTCCCATTCTTCTTCCGTCACCCGTGACCCGTCACCCGTCCTGAATTGGTATGTTGTTGGTGTATCTGGGCTTAATTGCTGTCGTTATTGATCCCACTTGTTTTAGCAATGGATCGCTTCCATTTATTGTTGTTCTTTCTCGCATATCCTATTCTACTTATTCCCTTCTGGCAGGCAAAACGTTAGTGACACCCCAGTCTGGTATTATTAATGTCCGCAGGCGACGGTGATCAGTTACCATTAGGTGACCCATCTGCCTATTTGACTGCTTATCACATAAAAAAATTGCGTTATATTCGGACGCCATATCCTAAACGTCCATATCTATGTCTCCACTCTACTATGTTCATATATCCCATTTTTTCTTCCCATCCACAGTTCCATTAAAATTCAGACTTGTCTCCTCGTCCCCGATATAGCCATCAATAGCTTTCCCAAGACTCCTCTTCATCTCTATAGTCACATTCAATCTGACGCGCAAAACTCTTTCTACATTCAAGATCATCTTTTCTACAGTATTTTTTTAACTTATTTATGTATCATTGTTCCTAATTAAAATTAATCACATAATTTATTATCTGTCTTCTAGTACTACTCCTATATTATTCCTTCTGCTGTCGCTACTATATTCATAGAACTTACCCTACACCTACATTTTTTTAAATCTTTCTTCCTTTTGAATTTCGTTTCTTGCAAACATGTGACATTTACCCATTGTTCAATCCATTCGCTCACTATATGCGCATAATTTCAGTATGATCCCATGCTTGCTGTTCCACAACATTACTCATCTCTTCATCATTATCCTACTCATCATCATTACTCATTGTAACACACATTACTCATCATTCTCACATAGAGTCGTTTCGCTCACCCGCCACCACATATATGTGCATCTATCTCAGTGCATATATTACCATACCTGCTCTTCCATGCAATAAAAAGTCCACATCGCCCTTACACACTTTTTGATTCGGCCGCTCACTAACATACACATGTACATCGATATCAGTATTATTTCATGCTCGCCCTTCATTTCAATAAGCATTATCATTTGTCCTCACACTCAACTCGATTTCAATATAACTGCATGCTTCCTCTTCCATGCAACATACATACCGTTCTCATACTCAGTTGATTCGCGCATTCACTACCTCACTGCAAGCCTCATAAGAAAATAATCCTATAATTTATCGTAACGCGTTAGTAATACGCCAGTCTGGTGTTATTAATGTCCATGGACCGTCTGCTCGTTTGCCTGCTTATAATATAAAAGAAAAAAAAATCGTTTTTGTACAGACTGCGATCGGTTACAGATTTATTATATATGTATGTGTATAGATATAGAAGATGAATGTATAGATTAACATATAAATATACACATTCTGTACGAAAAAAGTTGAATCTATTGCTTTCTGATAAACAATATTTTTGTTATTTTTTTGGTATATAATTATACAATGATGACGATTTTCCGACAGATGCCCGTGACGTACAATTGTCCATGCGCGAAACATGGAAACTTCTAGTTGATTCGATTTCCAACAATTGCCCGCGCGATTTATTTATTGTCATTGTCGCCTGCTCCGCTCTCTAATAAAGCTAATAACAACGAAATTAGGAAAGATTTTCTCGTCCCTCCCAGAGCACAAAGGAAGTAAGGTCCACCAGATGCAACGTTCACAGCAATCCTTCATTGTTGAGTCATTGTGCAAAATTTGTAAAACTATTTCATACTTAGGTCGGGTCGTTTTCTTCTTATTCGACAAATTAAATGAATGACATATGTGTTTACTGTCAAATATTAATGGTGCGTTCAGAAATTTTCTTAGAAAGATACTAATGCTAGCTTCAGAAAACTTTTTTAGATATATATCGACAGCTTCATAAAAAGGTATGATTGTTAATAAACTAAAATAGTAACAATATAAAGGGTAAATGTTGATAAAAAAATTATGCTACTGGTCTTTTAAAATTTTAAAGTTTGTTTTCATAATTCCTTTAAATATTTAATTTGTGAACGGAACCTATTTGACATTACAAACTGTCGGATGCGGTTTGTATTGGAAAATTATATTTTAATAATTTCAGCTTTATTATTAAAAAATATTATATTTTATTATCCTATGTCCTTCTCCAGACGATAACAAATTCAAAAACACCAAAAACACCAAAATTGGTTGAACTGTTCTTGAGTTTTGGTATAACTAACATAACTTTATGTACTATAATATAAACTGGGGAGTAGATAACATTTTCTCTCAAATACCTGACATCTATATAAAACAATAGGTCACAGATTTTATTTTATTATAAGGGGTGTAAATATGTTAAATTTACACATAAAATGTATCTATGTAATATTTCAAAATCTTCATTTAATATATTTATACTCGTATCAACAATCACTCTTACTTTTTAAATGTAAAGCAAAGTAACCTTTCATTTGGAAGTCAGTCTCTAAAAATACTTAAATAATGCCCGAAAAAGTGATTGGCTGATTAAACGGCCTCTTTATAACCAACTACTAATCAGCCAAAGCCATAGATTGCCTAAAGTCATAGTCGGCCAAAGTCATATTCAAAGAAACGTTGTCATTATGTTGCCCGTATTAAACTTCCTTTTGGTTTGCTTCTGACATTTCGCACCTATTCACGTTTGTACACTTTCAACTATAACAATGTGATTTCAGTAGTGCTTTTAATCCATTAATAACCAAGAGAGCACTAGACGCGCCTCACCACAAACTGAGTAAGCCTTAGGCATAGAGCTTTACACCATATATGTACTATCGCAACGATGTAGTATGGAGTACTAATATTTGATTTCAATCCATTGATAGAGCATCACTCAGCTCGGATCAATTCGGGTTGGTGGCTTTAATGACCAACCCAAGTTTCAGTACTTTGTTATTCCGCCCAGAAGATTCCAATGCTTAGCGACTGCCATCTGACTTAAGAAACGGGACCAGTGGTTTTGCGTGTCGTACGAGGCACTGAAGTGCTGGATATTTTTTTACAGTTACCGGTCACGTGGTTGCCGTTGCTTAATTTTGTCAATTATCAACAACACAAGCTGCCAGGCTATGAACGGTCCTACAAGGAATACAAATTGATTCTAGTGATAGGGAAATTCGAGCGGGTGTATTTATGGTCTTACTAATTATAGAACTGGTACTACGAGGTGATATCTGAGAATATATAATTTATTTGCTCTAATTAAATGAGAAGGAACCCTGAAGTGATTATTAGATTTGTAATTGTTCTGTTCTTAACGTTGGATTAAATAAATGAGTGCAGTAAATCTGGATTTAAAAAGGAGTAAATGGGGACCCATGATACCATTTTTAAGGGTGCAATTCAAGTCCCTTCTAAATTCACTAGGTACAAACATCCGTCCACTGACATGAACGGTCCTGTAGACTTTTGGTAGTGGCCCTGGCAGACCAAAGCGAGGAGTCTTGGGTTCTATTTCCACCCGGAGCAAGAATTTATGTGACACGTGAATATTTCTTCTTGGGTCATGGTTCATCAGGGCGAATCCAAATGTTTAGGTGTATGCAAGCTTTTATTTTTATTACCTTTTACACTATTGCCAATAAAAACTGGCTAGTAAAACGCAAAAAGGCGAGTTTGCAAATAGAGCAAAACCGAGTCAATTTTCTCTCATCACTTGCCAGGTGGACTCGCTGGAGATTTAATCCCACGACAGGTTGCGTGACTGGACCGTGCATTCTAGGGTTGCAACGTTTTTATTACAAGTTTTTCTAATAAATTCTCCTCGTTTAAGTTTTACAGGTGATTTGATAACAAAAAATGTTTTCAATCACTGCACTCCTGTTTAGAAGGGATATTTAAATATTTTGTAAGTTTTTGAAGGTATTTGAAGAAACCCTTAGGTGAATATTATTATTATATTCCGGCATGAATAATCCAGGATTATATAATATTTATTAATTATTTTTAGTTACCACAAAACAGGTTTCGTGGTGACTGTAAAATAATTGCTCACCTTTGAGCACGGTTCTCTCCTTATGCCCAAGTAGATGTAGGCTTTATTCCACCACGCCGTTCTCATGTGAATTAGCGGAGGAGTTATTGGAAAACGCACGGAAGATTTGGGCCACCTTAAGGCCTCCAACATGGCTTAACGACCGCTATATTACGATAACAACCGGGACCGATTTCTTTAAGTGTCACCGAAGCACGGATTTCCAGTTTTATTATCTATATACAATATGTTCAATATGGGTAAATCTTTTCATATTTCTCAATATAAAATCCACGCTAGCGAACTCTGTGTTTCAGTTTTAGATACAAAATTGTTTGGTTCATGGCTTTACAGATTTTTGCTGTCTGTACTCCTCTTATGCTTTGATTTTTCCACCGCCATATATTTTCATTCCAAAAGCTGGATTAGCTTCGTGAGGCGAATGCAATAAAAATAAAAAAGCAATAGCTGAGTGCTTTTAAGCTACTAACAACAGGCTTATAACAACAATTTGGTCCGAAATTATACTAAACGCTCATTACGAATGGGATTTAAAAGATGGGTTTGGAAACAGTTCTACTTTCAAAAAAAAACCGCAATTTTGTATAATGTTATGCAACCAATCGTTTTACAAATTACTTTTCATTTAAATATACTCGTAACTACTATTGGGGTATTCTAGAATTCCCTAATCCCCGCCTAGCATACTAGAGTTTCTGTATTTACTCGTTACTTCTGTATAGAACTCGTTACTTCTATATAATTAAATTCATAGCTACCAGAACATAATTCCAAGGATCCAAGATGGAATTCCCGCCAATTTCATAAAAGCCGCTTCCCTTGATAAATAAAATTGGACGAGATGTTTCAGCAAGGAACGAAGAAGCTACTTATACGAGTATCCACAACTACTCAAATTATGTTGCATGACAGTTGTTTGTAACGAAAAATGTGTATGTATATTGGAATAGTTATTGGTAATCTAAACAGTTATTGGTAAACTTTTACTTTTTTAATTCAAAAACAAACATATTTCCCAAACACAAAAATCCTAGTCAGTACCATTTAAGATTATCACAATTTTTTCTAATGTAGTTTAATTTTACTGAACATCTTAAATTAATATAATAACATATCCTTTTAATATACGTTAACCCACGGCTTCGCCGGCGTCCATATGTTCAGCAGTAGTCTACGTATAGGCACCTATCGATATTCTTGTTAAAGATGATTCATAAGGGAAGCTAATTTTGGTTCGTAAGGATGTGATTATGGATTATAATCACCTGTCGATTCTCGTTTCGATAGCATTATTGCTGCGATTTAGTCCTTCCGATCCCACAGAGCTCAAGATTTATCGAAGCGCAGTTAATATAAACATGAATACATTTGTTAATGTCTTCCAATCAGGAGTGAATAGGCTTTTGCTAAATTAGCGCTCTGGTAACCTAAACCACTTCGATGCTTGCCATCAGGCGGGATTGTGGTCAAGCACTAACTTATGAATATAAAAAAAAATTCAGCTGGACTTCGATCAAACGACTTCTACTAACGACTTCTACTACTCTGTGTACGGCCCATGTTTCAATCAAATCCGTTGTAGCACTGATTGAGTAACAGACATATATAAACGTGCACGTCATCTTTGGCGAACCTACAAACGGGATAAAATCTATCCTATGTTCCTTTCCTGACTGTGATCTATCTGTGTGCCATGTTGTCCTTACTTATTCGTTCAACGATTTACCCGCGAAGGAAAATATTTGATTAAAAAAATATATGAAAACCTTTTCCACGCGGATGTAGTCACAAGAAGAAACTGGTTATATTATATATAAAGTTTCTTCTTATTTAAATGATCTTGTATTAAAATTTATTATTATTATATTTTTAATGTCAACATTCTATTTGCATTGATATCCATTTTCAGGTGTTGATGTTAAGATAATTTTTACTAAAAGGTCACAATTGGGCGCAAAGTACCGGAATGTTAAAACTGATAGTAAAAAGAAAAATAATTATTCAATTTGTTTATTTTTTATTAGAGAAATTTTTATAATTTTCTAGATTTAATGTTTTATAATTCATGATAAATTAAAGAAATTGTAAATTAATAATTAATATTCGGCAATACATAATATTTTAATTTATATCAATGAATAATACGTACGGATAGTTAACCTCAGTTATATTGAAGCACTTAAAAAAGATACGAGCACATTTTTTTCACTACTGTTCCACTAACATTTTTTACAAAATATTTATTTACTAAGTATTTACGAATAGTTAACAATATTTATCAAACTATTGAATATCGATTACTACTAAATATAATTTTTTAGCACATAGATCATCCGCACTTGCATGAAACTAAAACATGTGTCCTAGATAAATATTGTAAATATTAAAACAGTGATCAGAGGCTTTCACTCTTGAAGAGAAGAGTGAATAGGCATTTACTAAGTTAGTGCACCCAACACCTTAGACGTCATCGCCACTTACCATCAGGTGGGATCGATGTCAAGCATTCACTTATTCTAAGTAGAAAAAAAACGTATTTATTTTAAGGCGACGCCATTTGAAGTGTAATGGGCCTT
>DWJZ01005840.1:0-13642 GCA_018249125.1 Asbolis capucinus
TATAAAAACACCTGCTATATATATATATATATATATATGTAGATATATATATATATATAGCAGGTGTTTTTTTTTTTTGTGTTGGGTAAAGATGACATGAATGACCCGAGAATAAATATTTATATGTTTTTTAACGCGCGTTGCGGCTGTGAAATGAAAACCGGGGCAGGAATTTTGCGGATATAGTCATTGTTGGCTGGGTTGCTTCCAATGAGCTTGACTGAAAGTTAGGTACCTACTAGGTATTTATTTTCTTTTCTTTTCGTACAAATATAGTACTTAATACTGGGTGAAATAATTCATTACAAAGTTTTTTTAATAAAGTTTATTATTCACCTACCTTATTGGTGAAATCAGGACAAGTAATAGTAAAGTAGTTAATTAATATTAAAATAAGACAGATATTCTAATAAAACCTTTAAAAAATCATCAAACATACAATAAAATTAATTATTTATGTCAATAATAAATTAATTATTTATGTCAACATTTTAAATCAATAAAAGTCATTTATTAAATCACTCGCTTACTCTTATAACTTAGACAACTGTTCGCGCTATAGAGGGGAACGCCCTGTATAAAATCAACTAGTGCACTCAGGTCAAACAGATCTGTTGTTCAAGGGGAATTTTTGTACATTTGAACTTGTTTAGACACTATTATATATATTTTTTTGTTTTTTAAATTTTTTATTTTTTTATCTTAATTTTATCCTATCTTAATAATTATCCTATCTTAGAATTGTCTCTTTGCATTTGGGTTCACTAGTGGGTTCACTAGTCACTCTTTCATATAATAAAATCAGTACATTATCAACGTAGTAAAGAAATAAAAATATACTAAAATTAATTTTTGTCTCTGATACATATGTATTTAGTTCTGACTACATCAGGGACCAGGGAATTCACGACAAGTACCAATTTTAATTTATTAACTTAAGGAGAACATTATTATTATTTTAAATATTATGTAAAATAACTCACACACTCAAAAACTAGTCAGATGTCGCTCAAATTCAAATGGGATTACATGACAAGCACCAGCTTTCAAATGTAAAAATAATCATTATGATAAAAAGTGTATCGAAAAGTGGTATACTTTAGTTTGTATAGAATTGCATAAAATATAAAATAAATTATGTAGCAATCTGTCTGTATCTTTCGTACTAAGGGGGTTGACCTTGGAGGATCTTGTTACTGTGGATAGAGTAATTAAAGTAATTACATTGCGACATCTCTTACCATCTATATAGGAGCATTGGTAATAAAGTTGACATGTATTGTATTTCACCATCTTGCAATATAGCTCATATCCTGCACTATAGCCCATATGCTGCACTATAGCCCATATTCTGCACTATAGCCCATATTCTGCACTATAGCCCATATTCTGCACTATAACTCATGTCCTGCACTATAGCCACTATAACCTATATACTACTAATATTATAGATGCGAAAGTATGTATGGATGTTTGTTACTCCTTCACCCAAACACTACTGAACGGATTTAAATGAAATTTTGCATAGGGATAAATTATACTTTGGGATGACATATAGACTACTTCTCAACTATATAGCACGCGAGCAAAGTCGTGGGCTGACCCTAGCAACTTCTATGAATTATCTGCAATCTTTTGTCTGTCTTGTGAAAATGTTACTCTACGAAACGTTCTGAAATTCCTAATGCAGGTTTAGATTTACTCCTAATACCTAATTACGTCTTAAGGAACCAATTATTTGTTTTCTCAACATCACGGACATTCTAGAACAATCCGCCATGAGAGCGCAATTAATCGACCATCGTGGAACGATTGCAACACTATCGTCAACCATGGACCCCTAACTAGATCATACATCAATGTACCATGACCATTGCTCGTTCACAACAGTGACTGAACACGCAGCTGAGTACTCAGCGGGTAATGTAATCAAAACTATGCCAGATATAAGGTATATTTGAACAAAAAATGCGCAACGGTATGTCACGGCTTCTACCGAGTAAGTTTGTTTTCGCAACTTGCCCTCATAATAGATGAAGTTGTTTCAATCTCGTTAGCTTAACTTTAATATATTAATGTAGGGTATTTGGAATTTTTGTGTTGATTTTCGTCAAATTGACAGTTACGAGTTGCGATTTATACTAATTATAAGAAGAGTTTGTTTTGTGTTGGATAGTATGTGTCTGAAAGATGATAGGATACCTTTTATCTTAGAAAAAGGCTTTAATCCCGCGGGATGACATGCTAAAATTAATGTATCCACCTGCAATCTCTGGGTTAATTAAAATGAAATTGGATTTTGAGTACAACGAGGTTATTCTTTAAATACGTTTCATAC
The DNA here is from genome assembly GCA_018249125.1 of Asbolis capucinus. Classification (NCBI taxonomy): domain Eukaryota; kingdom Metazoa; phylum Arthropoda; class Insecta; order Lepidoptera; family Hesperiidae; genus Asbolis; species Asbolis capucinus. The sequence goes on from DWJZ01005840.1 coordinate 2,339, forward strand.
CAGGATACGCCTTTATTCCCGCGGGATAACACTTTAAAATTAGTATGTCTTCTGCATTAATTTAGATCTGACAGTCTTACCGAGACCATGACGCATGCAACTGGGTCGAAATATCGGAATAATAACAAACAGATCGCAAGTACCCATTTACATTTAAAATTAATATCCGCGAGGATATTAGTTAAAAAACAAACAACGGTGTACTCTTAGAATGCTTTTTATCCCGGGATAAAAGTTATAAACATTAACATGACAATATCAGCTAGTTATATAATATAAAGCAAGCTATTAATTTACGGAAATGAGTAAACTGACGGATGCAGGACAGGTAATGATCACGTTGACATAGGCTGAAGGTTGGAGACTGACAGCACGCGAGCCTTGCGGTTTACAACGATCTGAATTATAAAAATCAAAGCCCTTGTGTTCAAAGTCATACTATAAGTACTTCTAGTAATATTATATGCTAAAATCTATGAGGATGTATGGATGGATAGACTTGGATGTTGTTACTCCTTACTGTTAGCTCATATCCTACTCTATAGCCCATATCCTGCACTACAGCTCATGTCCTGCACTATAGCCAATATACTAATAATATTATAGATGCGAAAGTACGTATGTTTAGACGTTTAGACTGTATGCACTTAAGCAACAGTTAAAAATTAAAGTTATGGTACAATTATGATAACATGTTAGAAATACATATAAAAAAATTCATGGCAGTCAAAGTTAAATTAAGTCACTAAAACAAAGACATTAAAATAAGCAATTTGTTGTTACTCCTACAGACACTATTATTGAACGGATCTGAATTTGAAAGAATTTGTAAAAAAATTAGAAATAAGGCTATAAACGACCCCAAAGATGGTAGCTTTCTAGCAACGTATAAGTATCGTTATACAGAAATACCAGCATCTTGGGTACTGCACCACAGGAGCCTACGTTTTTACATTAATTTTAATTAGTTTAATTAGTATATATATTAAAGATCTGAATTAAATGTGGTACAGGCTAGATAGACACATACTACTTTTGTTTGCGTACACGAAAGTAGGAATAATATTTTGTCTCGAGCGCACGGGTAACGAGGTCAGATGCGTCAGAGGAGGACGTGACAGCTCGCTGTGCACTTTGGCTACTGGTGGCTAACGTATATAGTTAAACACACGTACAACAAACACAACACTACTCTGTGCAAGTGGAACAGCTTGCATTCCCTATTTCATATCTCCTACAGGTCAAAATTTTGAAAATAAATTAATATTTTTTTTAATTGGATTAGTAGATACGAATTTTATTTTTGAATACGAACTTTCATTCCCTATTTGAATCTCTTCACGCCATTTTTTCGAATAAAAACGAACCTATGTCATTTCTCAACTTCTAGTCTATATCCGTGTAAATTTTGATCAAAATCGGTTCATTCGTTTTTATATGAAAGCGTAAAATACAGAGTTACTTTAACTATGAAAGATTATGCAACTTAAAGTATCAAAACTTATACATATTATAGGAACAATGCCGGTTACATTATTGTTCGTATATGTCATAATATTCAAAGTGGGATGAGTAATTGATTATAAAGGATTGAGTGATCGAGTACACAGAATACGTCTTGGTAAGATTCATTATGGTGATATTGATGCATTCTGTGACTTGTGACGCTATTACAAGTGTATAGGTACAGCGATCAACTGATCAACACATTTTACAAGTCGATCATAATGACAATGATTATAAAATGATCAAAAAAAATTAGTTGTATTGTTGTGACACTACTACTTAAAGATGACGTGATCAACAGATTTTACAAGTCGATCATAATGACAATGATAGTAATATGAACAAAATTGTAAGTGTGTATAAGAGTTGTAATGTTGTGATACTTGTCAGCTAGGTAAGTACCTTATCAATCAAGCAATCAACTGTATTTACAATTGGGTCATTATGACAATAGTAATAATATGATCAAAATTGTGCGTATTACAGTTGTAACGTTGTGACTTGTCAGGCAAGTAGGTGCCATACCGATCAAATGATTAACAGATTTTACAATTCGATCATATTGACAATAGTTTGTCAATAGACAATAATTAATAATATGATCAAAATTGTGCATATTAGAATTGTAACGTTGTGACTTGCCAGGCAAGTAGGTGATATACCGATCAAGTGATTAACAGATTTTACAATTCGATCACAATGACAATAGTAATAATATGACCAAAATAATGAATGCATATGTTGGAGTTTGAGGTTTGAGCGACAGCCTAGCGATCTATATATCGGTAACAATAAACAAATCGTGAGTACCCAAACATTTCAAATAAAAAGTATCTGCGAATAAAAGTATAATTTTAAAATTATATTACAATAAAAATCAGAAACGAGAGTGGAAAATAACTGTGGAATAATTCGTAGAAAATTTAATTAAGGCGGGTAGTTTCAAACCATCGATTTATTGATAAGTGTTATCGCCTGGCACGTGCGGTCTTTCAGCACTCGTAGCTACTCGTACTATTACCACGTACTTACGAGAACATTAATACTCTATCGTCTTTTGCATGTTAGGAGCACGAACGCATCACTAGTCTCGGCTCGCGGCTTCGCCCGTGTAACTTGATGAAAAGTGTTTGTTATTGCAGACTATAATCTATCTTTGTGCCAAATTTCAACTAGATCGGTTCAGTAGTTTTTGTGTGAAGGAGTAACAAACATCTATTCATGCATCTATCTATTCTCATAAACTTTCACTTCTGTGTATATAAAAATGAATGTATGTTTGTGAGTTTGTTTGTCCTTTATAGATTCTGAAATGGTAGGAGAAGTGCTGGTGTTTAGCAAATTTGTTCCCAATTACCTAGAAAAGGTTTTGGTGGCAAAATTATATCTGATACGTATATTAATACATGCAGTGATGGTGGTTTGAAGATTGGTTTCTCGAACCCGAAGTCCAGGGTTCAAATCTTGCGCGCATTTCTAATTTTTAAAGTTATCTGCGTATCAGAAATTGATTGTCAATTGCTACGGGGAAGGAAAACGTGAGGAACCCTGCACTCCCAAGAGTTCTTTATAAAGTTTGAGGTGTGTGAAGTCCAGCTATCCTCACGAGGCCTGTGTGATGGACGGCGTGTACCTCTCACATTGTCTGAGCTAATTATGAACATCACACAAAATAATGCTTTGACTGACTGATTGAAGATCATATATATATTTTTTACATCAAGTAGGTACAGTATTGCAATTAAGGGTACAAGCGAATTTCAACTTTATGCAACTTTAAATAGAGTACGGTATCGAATACAAACTGCAAACATATAGACTTGTATGTAGGGCTGTCAACTGTTTTTATATTAAATAAAATGTACACACATAGGTAAATATTATTTAATATTTTAAATAATATTATTAAAAAAAGGTGCACACATGAGTAGATTATACACTAAAACCTTCCTCGATAATCTGTCTATTTATTGGTGAAAACTGCATGAAAAAAATCTATTCAGTAGATTTTTAGTGAACAGAAAGACGCGGTGTGGAAACTTTATAATATGTAGTGACAACGTGAAAAACACTAATGCTATTTTTAATACCAGTTTAATGTTGTTGGCAACCCTACTCGTATGTAATACGCACACAGCCATAAACCGTTTAAAATTAATAACAAGCATAATATATGAACACTTCCGGATGGTATTCTTGTGATTGAAGGACTCGTTATTGTAAACATATAAAAATAATTTAGAACGCGGAAAGTTACTGCAATCGTATATGCAAAGTTCCGCTCGCTTCTGTTATGGTATGTACATGAGATTATAAATTTAGTTTTTAATTGTGAATGGATTTTAATAAAACATATAATGTACATTAATGAAAATTGCATTCAAATCGAATCAGCTGTTTCTGATTATAGGCTAACAAACATAATATATGAACAAACAAACAAAAGTTCAACTGATAAAAGGATGGTATTATGGAGCTTCTTAGTAACTTAGTATTTTATGTTTGTCTGTTTATTTGTTTATTTTTTTAGTCTATGCCTTTGTGCGGGCTCTGTCATGTATTATTAACCTAGTATGTCTATGTTATTAAAATCGTTCCTGAATTAAAAAGAAAGTGTCAATTCAAACCAGAGGTCTGCTAGCCGCGGCCGGGCCGCATGCGGTCCCCATATCAAGGCGGTGCGGTTCACACAGATCCTATCTACACGATCCAACTTGGCGTTTAATGTTATCCTCCCGACGACGACACATAAAATGTGGCCCGTTCCAATTTGTGGCCCGAAAAAAAAAGGTTGCCGACTCGTGCTTCAGCGATGTTGCTTACTTGTGATTGACATGCGTTTGTAATCAAACAGTTAACAAATGTGTGAAAAGAGATATTTCAATCGCAGATAAAAGAGATGTATTTTTTAAACAACTCTACGGCCCTTAGCGATGCCGTTGCGAGGCGAGGTAGTCGACATGAAGTACAATGATTAGACGTCGCTAATTTGCAAGGCTGAGGCGAGCACGAGGCACCTTGGCGGTCAATAATTTCCAGTTATGTTCACGCATTAAATGTTTCCCACGTCTTTATTACGAACTATTGCTACTCGTATTTTCTGCACAATATTGATGTGGACAAATGACCTAATTCACTTCAGCCCAGCAGCGAAAACTCTTGCCGAGTAGCCGACTAGTCGGCTGTGAGGAAGCCGACTAGTCGGCCAACTAGACTACCGAGCTGACTACAGACTACTAAAATTAAAATATTAAAAAAATATGTATGTTTGTTTGTGCTCACTGAAATGGTAGGAACTCCGTTGTCGGGTTTACCGACTTGTAAATTATCGGCCACTATTAAGCACGAGTCTCTTCTCTGAGGTTAAGGCCATAGTCCACCACGCTGGCCAATTGCGGATTGGCAGACTTCACACGTGTTTTGCAAACCGGAATGCAGGTTTCGATGTTTTCCTTCACCGTTATAGCGAGTGACATTTAAATGCTTAAAACGCACATAACTCCGAAAAGTCAAAAGTGAGCACCCCGGGATTCGATCCCCCCGAGTAGGACGCCGAACTTTTAACCACTAGGCTATCACCGCTTGTTTCGTTAATTAAATTAAAGTTAAAAAGTAAGTTAAAAATAAGAAAAACATGGTATTGCAACCTATTGACACATCGGCCCATCAGGTGTATCGCCACCTGCGTTATAATCGGTACTTACATATATCGACTTTCTTGCCTCGCTAACCTGTACATACTACGCTAATATAACCAGTTTATGTAGAACTAGCTTTTTCTCGCGTCCACGTGGTACACTCATTATCTTTGGTCTGTCGAAAGGGAAGTGGGTCTGAATCCTTAGCATACTACTAATTTTCAAGGTTATTTGCAGATGTTATATCGGTAAAGAAAAACGTCGTGAGGAAACCTGCATCCCCGAGTTCTCTGTAAAGTTCTCAAATGTGTGTGAGTTCTACCAATCCGCACTTGGACAGCGTGGTGGAATTCCTCACATTGTGAGTAGAGATCCAGGCCCAGCAGTCGAACAGTAATTCCTCACATTGTGAGTGGAGATCCAGGCCCAGCAGTCGAACAGTAATTCCTCACATTGTGAGTAGAGATCCGGGTCCAGCAGTGGAACAGTCATTCCTCACATTGTGAGTGGAGATCCAGGCCCAGCAGTGGAACAGTCATTCCTCACATTGTAAGTGGAGATCCAGGCCCAGCAGTGGAATAGTAATTCCTCACATTGTGAGTGGAGATCCAGGCCCAGCAGTGGAGTCATGTGTCGCAATGATGATAACATGTTACCGTTTGTAGTACCAATATTCTAGATTCGGTGAAATGCCTTAAGGGTTCAGAAATTTGACAATTGTGAGAAGGGGTGTGGGAAGACGGAGTGGGGTTATTAACGTCACAGTCGTTAAGACTTGTCGGAGGCCTTCAAAAGGCAAGAAACCTCACATAAAAACTATTTTTGTTACGTTTCTAGAATTTCGTCATGAAATCTATACAACCAAAACTACTTTACTAGAAGTAAAATCAATTGAAAAATCTAAGTTCTACATAAGTTCATTGATACAAAAACTTACTATTAGTAAAAACTGATTTGTAAGGCTTTTAAAATGGATATATTTAAACATTCTCGTGGGAGTCCCAGCTTGTTTGATGTGCCGACCGTGCGGTAAGACATTTTTTAAAACTACCTGCTTTTTAGGGTTCCTTAAATGGAGAAGTAATATAATTAAAATATATTAATATAATAAAGCTGAAGAGTTTGTTAGTTTGCTTACTTGAACGTGCTTATCTAAGGAACTAGTGAACTGATTTGAAAAATTCTTTCAATGTTAGATAGCTCATTTTTCGAGGAAAGCTATAGGCTATATATCATCACGGTTAGAGTAATAGGAGCGGAGCACTAATGAAGAATGTGTTAAAATCGGGGGTTTTTATTTCCTATCGAGAGCTTCCGTTGCATGCGCTGCGTAAACGGTTAAAGTTTTCCAAAAATCATGTATGACAGAAACAAAGTCGCGGGTTAGCACAAAGTAACTATGCCACGCGGTCGAAGTCGCGAGCGGAAGCTAGTTAAATATAAAAATAAATTGTCATTTGACACCAATTGCCGAACATCAAAGTAAAATCCATGGTAGTGTAATGTTTTTATGTTGGAATTTAATTTATTTCTAAAACGTTTTTGTATAAAGTAGTAGATTGGTTTCTGCACTCCTTCTCTGTCTAAACTTTAACTGTGCTAAATTTCAAAGTCATCCGTTCACGTAATATGTATTCGTAAAAAGTGGTACAAAGTTTTTGCTTCACCAATAACATATAAATTTCATATGAAAAAATTTCGACCTACACTCGGTGCATATGCACTCAGGAGTTCCATACAAAATTGACTAGTTTGTATGGAAAAAAGATCCAAACTTATAATTTGCATAAGATCAGAGTGCCTGCACAAACACTTCAGTCTTAGTTGATACTTGTTTCAAGTGTGTGTGTGTCAACAAGATACATTTTCTTGTATAATTATTACTTTATTTGCAGCTTATGTTGATTTGAAGTAGTTTTTATACTAAGCGTAAGCGTATATATATATATAAAATACAAATTTTTATATTTATATTTTACATTTTAATTGTAAATTTAATTGTGTAAAATTTTGTTAATTTTTTGCTTAGTTTTCTAATGTTCATAAAATTATTCGTGAGATTATTGTATCTTTTTAATCGCCGGGGCCCGGTAGCTGACTTACAAGGGAGTTCATAGCCGACAAACAGTCAAAATAGTAAGGGAATGATCACATACCTAATTAGAACAGACATGCTAATATACTAATTTTAATCAAATATCCCTCGGGAATAAAGCAGTTTTTTGGGATAAAAAGTATCTTATAACCATTGTCCTTACATAAACTACAAACATGCAAAATTTCATCTGAATTGGTCCATTGGTAGAATATATTTAACTCCAGGATAACAGGTTAAAATTTGTTGCCATACTAATTTTAACCTGTTATCCTGGAGTTAAACATATTCTATAACCATTCTCGGGTTTTAAACTACAACTATACCGAGTTTCGTCTAAATCTGTCCAGTGATTTTTACTCGAAACTCGAACAGACAGACAGACAATAAATCCAAAAAAATTGTTGTGGTCTCTGTATGGATAACAAAGCTTCCCAGCATCAAAATTTTCCAAAAATATTTAAGGTACAGAATTGAACCTGTTACAGTTTTACTCGTATTATAAGTATAGATAATATCCAACAACAACAAATACTCATCCAGCAATTACCTTATAAGAATATATAATATATATATGTAGTACTCATATATATATAGTATATGTATCGGGACTGCAGATGTTAAGTCTCAGATTTTATTCCTGGCGCTGATCCAAGCCTTTAAAGGGTTCCTGCAGAGATGCTGCATGCTTGATGGGTTTGGTACCATTTCTGGAACATCTTCCATTAAATGGTTAATTTGCTCAATATATATGTTAGAAGAACAATATATATGTTACACAATTTACATGTTAGAAGTTTTTCGATCAATATTATAACTATACAATTAACATGTTACAATTTTTTCGATCAATATTATAATTATACAATTAACATGTTAGAATTTCTTTGATCGATATTATAATTATACAATTAACATGTTAGAATTTTTTTGATCAATATTATAATTATACAATTGACATGTTAGAATTTTTTTGATCAATATTACATGTTTTTTCGAATATCTCTTTCGAATATCACTTTCGATAAATATTTATATGACTTAACCCGTAAATTAACTATTGTCTACAGGCTTTAAGCAATTGCTACAATGCGGATTAGTGAAGGGGTTAATGACCAATCCAAGTGTCGGAAGTTTTTATGCCACTTCACAGCGACCTGGCTTATCGTCGGATATCTAACGATAACAACCGGAACCTACGGCTTTGTGCCATGAAGCATGGAAATATTGATATATAATATATTTAGTATACATATGTATTTTTGTTATACTATATGTATGTATTGTTGATAATTGTTAATATTATTTCGTGTCAAAATCTTTATAAACAAAGCTAGTCATAATATGGCCGATCCAAAAAACAAAGTCAATTGACATTCTATTTTACAATTACATTTTGGGATTAAATAATTTTAACAATTTAATAAATAAATAACAATAAATATCTCGGGACATCTCACACACGGCCATCTCACCCCAAACTATGCGTTAGCATGTACTCATCATGATGATCTTCTGAATGATAAACATACATATATATTTTTAAATAAATACTTATATAGATATTTACACCCATACACACAGGACCAACATTCCTGTGCATCACAGAAAAGTTTGACCTGGGTGGGAATCGAACCCTACGGTGTAGCAGTCAGGTTCACTAACCACTAGACCAACCGCCCTGTCAATCTATTTATCAACAATACATATGTATACTAAATATAATATAATTTTTGTCATTAGCTTCCGCCCGCGACTTCGTTCGTGTGTTATAGTTATTTTGGGCTAACCCGCGACTTTATTTCCGTCATACATGATTTTTGGGAAACTAACCGTTTACGGACTGCACGCAGCGAAAGCTCTCAATAGGAAAAACCCCCCGATTTTGACACATTCGTCATTGGTGCTCCGCTCCTATTGGTTTGACCGTGATGATATATAGCCTATAGCCGTCCTAGATAAATGGGCTATCTAACACTGAACGATTTTTTCAAATCGGACCAGTAGTTCCTGAGATTATCGCGTTCAAACAAGTTCAGGTTTATAATATTAATATAGATTAATCCTCTGCACAAAGACGATTCAACTTCACAAACGATTTATCTTCTAAAAAAGAATAATTTGCAAAAACTGGAATACAGAATTAAACCTTTACGAATTATGTTCTGAGAATCTTATGAATTCCGTCGTAATATTGGACGGAGATGACTTAAACAGAATCTTACCTATGTTTAAAATATCATCACGGGCGTGACCACGGCATTCAACAAATGATATCATACCGCCAGATGATTACGTACTAATCACTAACTACTACTGGTAGAACAACTAACCGCAAACTTTATCGCATTGTTATGTATCCATTGCTGGCTTTACAAACAGCACTGACCAATTTCCTGTGGAAAGCCTGCAATGGAATGTTCTTAAATGTCATTACGAAAGTTTTCACGCGCCAGCACGTACAGTTGGTTCGTGGTGTAGTGATAATTGTTATCTAAATATTTATTGTTCTTCAATATACTGGAGCTCTTTTCGCGCACTTACAGTTGAACCTTTTTTTTCATTATAAGATAACTGAATTGCTAAGTTAGCTCGAAGTATTACGATCTTTGATATTGCACAAATTGCCTCTGAAGTAAAGAATGTTGAACTGGTAATGTTGATAGAAGATTTGAAATTCGCATAAAGATGCCTAAAGCATAGCTGAGGAATTGAATCCTAGGTATTTTCAACAGGAGCGTCCTGGATCTCTTTTCCTTGGAGCCTTCCTGGTTAATCCTTGGTGTATATGTCGAGAACGTTCTAAAGGACGGTCGTAGTGTGAAATGGCAGCGAAAGTTACGTAGATCGTTTTTAGGTTAAACAAATGCGAAAAAGAGAGGAAAAATTTAAGACTGGTTGTAGTTGGGAACACTGACGGCAAAATATCGCGCGGTAGTTCACTAACAAGGTGGAGTGATCAAGTTAAAAACTAATTGACTTCCAGATTTCACACGGTTGTCAGAGCGCGCTGGACAGAAACCGGTGGAGGCAGATCATCCGTGCCAAATGCAGTCCTGATGCCACAACCCTCGGACACGAGGAACCGACCAGTCAGAGACAGCGATTACTGGAAGACGGCTTAACCGAATTAGATGATACAAACGCTTATATGATGCTTGAGTTTTAGTTGGTTCCATTCTGAAAATTGTTTAGCACTTCTCTAGAAACATTGTAATAACGTGACAGAAGGAATGTGGGATTTCGGTGACATCTGAGACAGTTATAATTACATATAAAACATATACAAATCATACAAAAATCTTTTATTTTTTTCTTTGAAATACTCACACGGTAAAATACAAAAGGGATAAAATAACTGATAATAACTTGCAGTGTATGTTTGTATATTAGTATGTTAGCATATTTGTTCGTTACAGGTCAAATATTGCAAGCTTTATTAGACCCACTTCCTCTAACACTACGGAGCTGAAATTATGTATAAAGTTTTCATCCTGATGACAATGCATTTTTATGGCAAGCATGACCTGATACTACGTTCAGAACTGACTTCTCCAGGGAACTCCTCAACGGCTAACAATACAGCTATAAAATTATGTTAAAATTATGGATCTAGGTATAATTAAAGATTGTTTTTTTATTGTTTTAATTAACCTTGTTTTAAAATCGCTTTACAAATTTTTAAAAGATCTAATATATGAAACATCGATGTAATTTTAAAATCGATTTTGGTTTTCAATTAATTATAAAAATCAGGAAATATAGTGAACTAGATTCGATAGAAGTGAATTACTATATCTTTCGTAAACTAACATATAGTGAATTATGCCGCTGGCAAACAGCCTCAATAAATAAATACGAGTTTTTTCAATAATCTATCATGTGTACCCCAATAGATATTTGGTGTTATGTGAAATATATAGACAGTTAATAATTAACTGTATTGCCTACGTCCTTTAACTGTCGTAGTTAAAAATGATTGTTAAATGTAAACTTCCGTTTTCGCAAAGGCGGAAATCGTTCGTAATGTAATCATTACAAGTTATTTGAATTGAAATATTTCAT
>DWJZ01005841.1:0-13641 GCA_018249125.1 Asbolis capucinus
ATTAAAATATGTATGGAAAAGCATATGTGTATGTTTATCAGTTATCTGATAACCATAGTACAAGTTAGCGCTTAGTTTGGATTCACATGGCCGTGTTTAAGTTGTCCAAAGATATTTATTATTATTATTTAATGATTAAACTCAAAAAGTACTGATCCGATTTCTAAGATTTTTTCACCATTAGAATGCTACATTATCACTGAGTGACATAGGCTATATAAATATCTAGAAAAAAATAGTATAATATAAAGAATTAAATAAAATGATGACCCGGCGGGTACGCGGGCGGCGGGGCGCGTGGTATGCGGAGTGTGGGGCATATGAAAATGTATTAAATTAACCGTATCATACATTCACAAGTAATTCATATATGGCATAGGGCAGTTGACCACCACCCACCATCACGACCACGCGGACGAAGTCGCGGGCAAAAGAAAGAAATAAATTCTTAACTACAATCCCACCATTTTTTAACTTAGAATAGAATTAGTTAATGCTTGACATTGATCCTACCTGATGGAAAGTGGTGATGATGTCTAAGGTGTTGGGCGCACTAATTTAGTAAATGCCTATTCGCTCTTCTCTAATGGTAAGTGGCATGTAGTACATGGTAGAACACATTAACTTAAAATAATCCTTTTCACTCTTGTCTTGTTGTCGTGATAGCCTAGTGGTTAAGAAGTCGGCCTTCTACTCGGGGGGTCTGGGTTCGAATCCCAAGGCGCGCATTTTTTACTTTTTGGAGTTATGTGCGTTTTAAGCGTTTAAATTTCACTCGCTGTAACGGTGAAGGATAACATCGTGAGAAAACCTGCATGCTGAGGAGTTTGCAAAACTCTAAGGTGTGTGAAGTCTGCCAATCCGCACTTGGCCAGCGTGAAGGACTTTCAACTTCTCATTCAGAAAAGAGACCCGTGCTCAATAGTGGGCCGTCATGGATCGAGACGACGATAAGTGCATATTCATGCATTGTTTTAATTACACGAAATAACACCTACGCATTTTCTTAACTTTTACTGCTTAATAAACTCTCCAAATAACAAACACAACATTGAAAAATTAGAACTACACTAACGTTACTCCAAACTATTTTGGTTTTCTGATTCAAGTGGACTTTGTTCTAGAACGTAAGAATTGCATCAACACTAAGATGGCGCACGTATAAATTAGACATTTCAAAGTTAAATTATTCGGAATTTAAAGCAAGCAAGCTGTCTCTCGGGACCGCTGTCATTAAAATTCCCGGGGCCGGTGAGCACATAAGTGGTTATTTTACTTCGCAACTTTCCCAGTAATTTGGAAGTTGTTTTAATTCTCGGAGTATAGTTTTCTCGGGTATTACGTATTATGAGTTTCTTACTGCGGCACGGCAGAGCTGTTTAATGGATATTTAAATTATTCCTTAGTTCTCCATTTACTCTCAGAGTCCGTTATCGATTTATTAGCGCGATTAATGACAGGAATATTACAATAAATAAATTGGCACATGTCTCATTGTATTTCTAAGAATAATACTATTTTGTATTGTGTTTTAAAATAGTTGCTTATAACCAACCATTCACACAAATTAAAATACGAAAAAGCGAATATTATGGTTAAACAGGAATAGGACTACTCCCGTGGGATAGACCTGTCTTCTTCAGGCCTCAAAGTCAGGCCTCCCTTCAACCTTTTTCGCTTTTTTCTTTGTCCCTCTGCAGTTAAAATTTGGACTCCAACCGTCGCGTAGAATTCATATACAGGTGGCTTCGTTGAAACTGTTGTTTTATTCTTCCTTCGGTCGTCAATTTGTTCACGCCAGGCGGACAAACAAAACCCTTTTTTTTGTTTGCAATTATTAGTCCTCATTGAATAAACTAATTACAGTGTCAAATAAAATATCGTGTGCTGCGTGCGGAGACGCTCTCAGAGAGAGAGAGAGAGAGTGAATGGGCTGGAGGCGACGTGCGGGGGCCCGGTCAAGCAAGTCCGCCACAGATTAGTTGTTCTCCACAGAGTAGCAGCGTGTACAAAATAATTAAATAATGAAAAAACAGTAAAAACACTTTTTTTTTCCTTACATAAGTTAGCGTTCGGCTACGATCCCACCTGATGGTTAGTGGCGATGAAGTCTTCGATGGTAAAACACTAACTTAGTAGAAGCTTATTCACTCTTGACTTGACGACATACATTTTAATTGAACGGGAACATTGAGAACACTTCTTACATCTTTTATCGTAATCTTGAAGACATTTATTTACATTTAAATTGAACGGGAACATTGAGAACACTTCTTACTTTTATCGTAATGTTCCTTGCTGTCTTTCTTTCTTTTTTTCTCGCTTTAATTCTTTCTTCATCACCAATCCTTACCGTTGGTTAACACACGCGATCGTTTAGAACCGACACAATCCAGGTTACGAACGCACCCTGTGATTACAAAATCTTTTCTATCTATAGTACATACCAATGATAATATTATCGTTATAAATCATACGTCAGATTATGAGTTATGGCGACGTCTGGGATTCGAACCCGGCGTAATCGCTCCCCCGAGCCTTGAATTACCGCCAATTAAGTACACATTTCAACAAAATGTTCAAATTTCTATTTTTTTGGATCTTTCTGTGTTTGGAAATTGCTCTGGTTTTTGATTTTTGTTTTAATGTTAAATTACTATTTTTTGACTGTGATTTTTTTAGTCGCTCAAAAGTTATTGAGCTGTATTTTTCTGGTTTTTGATTTTTGTTGTAATGCTAAATTACTTTTTTTTATTGATTTTTAGTCGTTCAAAAGTTATTGAGCTGTACTAAAGATACTGGGGCAAAGTGTACAGATTTTTACCGGTATGGCGTCAACATTAATGATACATTGAGGGCCTGTCTTTCCTCGTAACTGAGGAAGTCTAGAGCAACTTCCACGCTGCTTCAGCGTGGATTGGTGGTGTTAGGATCCATCCCATGGAAGGTTTAATAATACGAGAAGGCCTTTGATAAAGGTACCTAATTACAATCGGAACCAACGGCTGTATTTATGTGCCCTCTAAATCATTGAAGTCCTCATGAAATATTTGCTTTTATATTAGTTATTGACAGGCCGGTTGGTCAAGTTGTTAGTGAACCTGACTACTACACTGGAGGTCGAGGGTTCAATTCCCACCCAGGTCAAACTTTTCTGTGATGAGCAGGAATATTTGTCCTGTGTCTCTGCGTGTAAATATCTATATAAGTATGTATTTAATTATATATATGTATATTTATCACTTGTCTGATCATAGTACAAGCTAACGCTTAGTTTGTGGTCAGATGGCCGTGTGTGAGTTGTCCAAAGATATATATTATTATATATGTTAAATTTAATTTTTCTCCCATTTCTGGGATAAAATCTAATGCCGCGGGCTTTTGGCCAAACGACAATAGGGTTTAGTTGATCAATAGGATATTGTTATAGATAATCTATTATTCAATGGATAAAAATTTCCTAACAATTCTACAAGTGTTAATAATGGTGGCTTTTTGGAGAAGCATATATGTGTACGGGTGAATGTCGAGAACATTTAAGCTGTCATGTAGTGTCCGCGGTATAACTCCAGTTGTCGATATTATAATTGGTACCGTCCTCACTGTCTTTACTCTCCACTGTGATTTTAACTCTATTGATAATTCTGTATATTTAGTCATTTTTTCAGTATGAGTATTCACCAAATTGTGCGTATTAGGTACTGCAACATCTATTAGATACACTCTTTTATTAATTTTGTCATGAAGAGTAATATCGGGGCGATTGTGGTGGATTGTCTTATCAGTTAGGATTGTTCGGTCCCAATATATTTTAAACTTATCCGAGTCTAATACAGCCTGAGGAATGTATTTATAGTATATTATTGTTATTAATTATTTATAACAACAATTATTTAATATGTAAAGTGCTCAACAATAGTCATGTAAATTTATTCACAATTGTGCTTGGTTATATATACTATAAGCAATTTGTTGACAAATAAATAAATAAACTAGAACTAGAAAAATAATATTTCCTACTTTTCATAACGACAAGACGCGAAGGGATTGAAATAGCCGAAGAAAATAAGTATATTTAAATAATCAAGTTTACGATCTGGCCACGATATATACATATATTATATTCCAATCCTACCTTCACTTTATAAATATTTGCGTAGATTGATGAGTAGGAGGTACCTTCGTAACACAAATCTTTTCAACACAGTATTGGATAACTTACGATTTTTTATATTATATTACGATATATAACAAATATTATATTTTATTAAGTAATGCTTCTATTGCGTCAAAAAGTATAATAACAACGAAACAAATTTTGAAAGGCGGTGAAATCTCGTACAATTTGTATTTCATTTTAACTCATATTTCCCTGTAATTAAATTTTCCTTAAATTCCAACTGTTGGGTTAACAATGAGATTCATATGCGTTTTCTCGGTGAAATGTACAGCGGAGGTAGAATTTTGGAGTGTTTTGTATTATGCATGTTTTGTCTGAGCGATTCTAAATTCAAAACTTGTTTCGTAGTCTTTGATTTTAACTCCGTAGCTACACGGGCTAGATGGTGCGTTGCATCGACGCCTCCACGCTCAGGAGGCCTACGGAACCTGATCAGCAAACTGAATTGAATTAGTGAAAAATTCTCTCACTTTCAGAATATAGATAAACCACTTTTAATCAAGGTAACTTATTTAAAAAAAAAGTTATACCACTATAGTGCGAGCCGAGAAACTGATGAAGATCTGACAATTATTGAAATTAAACACACCGTCTAAGCAGAGAGGCGGTCGCTGTTAGTTGCGGTCTTAATATATTTTCTGCACTAGGGCCATTCTTCACCTATCTAAGCCACTGTTTTAAGGAATGAAGATATAAATTAAAATAACTATTACATTCAATAGCTAACTAAGGAGATTACTTACCATCAGGTGGGATCTATGTCAAACGCTAAGTTATTTAAGGTAAAAAAATATACATATTAATAAAGTTAATAGGTAATTTACTCTTTAAAACTTTGTCAGTTTGTAATGTGCGTTTGTGACCGGCAATCTCAAAACCGGCTTAAATATTTTTTTGTGATTTACTTTTTAATACAAAATTTGGAGTTAAATTATAATTACTTTATTTAAACTGGAAGTCTTGCCTGCGATTGAAATTCAACTGTAATTGAATTTAAAAATAAATTGTCATTTTCAATTGTCAAATGTATCTATGTATGTAACGCATGGTAGTATGTGTAATGTTTTTAATAAAATAATTTTTGTATCTCTTATGCATTTTAATACAAAATATGCTTTCTACACACCTTTTCCTTTGAAACTTTAACTGTGCTCAATTTCAAAGTCTTCCGTCTGCGTAATATTCGGAAGAAGGTATAAATCACATTTTAATAAGTAAATATATAATAGTTAATAAATGTAAAACATAGTATATTTCAGTATCTATTATAATGAATACATTATTGTAAGTATTACTTAAATCTAAGTCATTTTATTACGATAAAAACCTTGGAGATTTTTGCTCTGATAATATTTTATTTTTCCTTTCAGATACGAAACCCCTTGTTATATTTTAATGCATTAAGTCATGACTTAAGAGCTGAAAGGCTAGGCTATAGTAAAAATGTTATTACTTCCAACGTTCTATAATTTATCTGCTAAGTTGTGAATAGATATTTGTCTAAAACAAGTGCAACACGGCTGTAAATGTAACATGACAATAAATATATTATTAAATAAAAATAATAAATTTTCCATTTACATATACAGATATTTATGTATGTGAATCATATGTATTTGTATATGTACATATATGTGTAATATCTATAGGTGTAATGTATTTATTTATATGTATGTATATAAATGTAGGTATATGTCTGTATATATTGTTCCTCTAAAAGTCTCTATTATATGTCTCTATTGTTACACTGTACACCCTACCAACGCATTTAATTTTTACTTGTCTCTTTCTCATCTTCCCAAAGGTTATTGGGAAGAAATCGCTATTTAGCGATGAGATCGCCTTTTGTGCACTACTGCCTAACTATAATATGTAATTATATGTAACTACTGCTTATGGTGTGCAATAAAGTGTAATAAATAAATAAAAACGAAATTAAATACTATACGCGGAGTGCGTTGGTACGGGCATTTCCAGGTCAAATCTTTCTTGTTGGTTCAGTGGGATTTGTACCCACTGAAACCTCTGCTTCAATAATGAATGATGATGAAGTCATCTCCGAGCTGGGTTGGTATCTTCGGAAACTGGCGGTCTCCTCCTCCAACGGTTTCGAAGGTGAACACACTTCTTCGAAGCCCTCCCGGCCATCGTCATTGCAAGCTGTAATTGTGGACTCATAGATACATGGAGTCTCAACGGATAGAGAGATAGAGACGAGGAAACTCATAATAATTCGTTCTAAATTTAAATACTGTATATCTTGGAGACGGTTTCATACATTATGCAGCAGGTGCTAAGACACTTGCTCCATTTAAAATTATGCAACGTCATTTTCATTAGAAACATTCACAAAACGAGTGACTCTCGGCAGTGAATTCCTTTCAAGTGTTTCAAGACACGCTCAAGTTGTATGATTTTCTTGAATGTGCTGCGATGTATGATAATAATTATCTCTTGTCTATTTATTAATCTCGCCCTGACACTCTCATTCATGTATGCGATTTTTGTGTAATACTACACTCTATTCGCTTTCGTATTCCATCACGCTACTCTAGCGGATTTGTGGCCAACCCAGGCGTTGTGAGTGTATGCCGCACGAAGGTCGTCAAGGAGGCTTAAAATAGAGACTGCACTTAAAAATACGGCATTGCTCAAGATCGTTCTGCTAATGTAGGCCGCAAAAGGGGAAATAAATAAAATATCGAAATTAGGATTACGTTTATTGTTTTTAAGATTTACCTTGGTGCTTGATAAAATTTGATGAAGCAAGTGGAAAAACAGAGTTCTTTCGCCTGTATGGTCGACGCCATTTACCTCGTCTTTTATCGCATGTCGCGAAGGACTGGAATAAGTTGCGTCGGTGTATCCGTTCGATTACAATGTAAATGTCTTCAATTCAAGAATGAATATTTTTAAATTGAAGACTGTATTGCCACTTATCAGGTGGGATCTTAGTTAAGGGCTAACATATTTAAGGTAAAAAAGTGCCCCATGAGGAGTTTATCAGTGGGGTTATATTCTGTACTCACTATTGGTTTTATTTTACGTCAGAAATTTTAGAACCATACAAAAATTCCTATTAATTTAAATTGAATTGATGACTCCAGGGTACTGAGAGCATGTGTATGACATTTTTATTTTACTGGCTTAAATTATAGTTATTTACGACGACGTGGCTCGTGGTGACGTAAGCATGCAATTTTCACTAGTGATATGTTACTCTTGTAACATTTGCAATATAGTGTGTTATGTGACGTGATTCATACCAATAATAAAAGTATTAAGTTGCTTCAGATGTGTTTTGCCAGTAAATATAGAATTTGTAGAGATTTATCATGTCTGTTACGCCGTCCATGGCCTAATGCAGAAACCCTAAGACAAGGATGCTCAACTTTTTTGGCAGTCGGGCCAAACTGAGGGATTTCTAGTAAATTACTCTCAGACCTCAGGACAGGTAATAAAAAAGTTCTAAAAGCATACTTGTGCGGGCCATTTTAAATCCGTTCGCGGGCCTCATTATGGCCCGCGGATCTGGTGTTGAGCAGCCTTGCCCTAAGAGAATGCAATCGGAATATATTAAGTATAATATTTTTGCAAGATAGAGGTAGAATTTCATATTATAATGTTACTTTTTATATTATAGTGGTATATATTGGAACTCCCGTGTTTAATAAAGTGGGCTATTAGTATAACAATGATATTTCGAAATGTTCTTTGTCTGTTTGTCCATGTGCTTTACTATTAATCTTTGAGTCAATGTAGTTTGAGTACGGTTTTTTGTAATTATAAAAAGCTATGTTATATTTAATTCTGTTCACAAATGAAAAGAAAAAATCCATATACATAAATCCCATTACTTTACTGAAGTAATTTGCGGGTAGTTACGTACTTGATCATTCATTCCTTATTCAGATTGCATTGGTGAATTGATCTTTATGGTTCGTATGAATAATATTGTATCTTCATCGATTTCTGTATCGAAGTGATTCCTAGAACCGTAACAAGTGTTAGTGCGCTTTACCAAGACTTCATCGCCACTTGCCATCAGGTGGGATTGTAGTCAAGCGCAAACTTATATATGGTAAAAAAAGTCCTATCATCCTACTAATATTAAAAATGTAAGTTTGTGAACATGTTTTTAATAGTAGGATGGTTTGTCTTTCGTTCACGCGCTAACCGTTTAACTGAATGCTTGGGTTTCTTTCACGCACTAAGTGTTGAACGGATTAAAAACGGAACTCGGCACACACATAGATTACAGTCTGGTATAACACATAGCCATATATTTTATCAACTCATGACGCGTTGCAGCCGCGGGTAGAAACAAATCTTATAATATTTATTGGTTGTAAGATGAGACACATGCTGAGTTACTTAGCAACTTAAACTGATCCGTTAAACTAGTGTTTAGTAAAACCTGACTGCTAAGCCGAAGGATGTAGTTTCGATTCCCATCTAGTACATTTTTTTCTGTGATGAACTGGAATGTTTGTTCTGTGTCATTTATTTAACTTTCAAAGTCTTTTTTATATACTTAAAACATTGTATATCAATCATCAGAATATCAGTTGATTGACTGTTAAAAAAACTCATCAATTTGATCCCCTTTTTTATTTTATTAACTTAAATATCCCTATTGTATAAATAATTTCGGTCCAATACTTTTTAAGTTTCACAAATAAACAAAACTTTTCTCTTTGTGATATTAGTGTAGACAATTTCGAATAAAAAATAAGACCACTTCTTGATTTAAACAATCTCAGCGTTAAGATCTTTAGTTTTATGTCCGACAACGTAAGCGCGTACTTTTAAATTTATGTGTAAGACGGTCCTGTCTGTCTATGGAGCAAGAACCTTATATCTTTAACTTTACAGCTCCACGGAGCAATATGTTTCTTTTTATTTACTACAGACAATAAATTTGGTTTTATAGCTGTCTTATTTTCACAAGTAAGAGAGGGGCCGTTGGTGGGTACATTGAATTCCTTCATTTTATTCACACCTCTGTTACAATCAATAAACAAGTTTATTGGCGACAAGCGTCGGGAATTTTCCAATGAAAATCTTTTAACAACTTGGAATTTGTTGGTTTTATTTATGAAATAATTGGAATAAATAATGATGGAAATATGATCTTTTAGAATTTTGGACTTGTAATAGTACCTGGCTTACCCTATTAGGGACTTGCAGTATCTTCGGTCAGCGTCGATCTTTATTCAAACTTGTGAAGTATATTTGTTCTTAAACAGTTCTGTACAATAATAAACGTTACAATGAATTGTTAACTACTGCTCTCAGATACTTATAATCTTGTCATTGTCATGAAGGAAATGACACACTTGCGAGATATACATACAATTTTGGCAGTAAGTCGCTGACAATCGAGGACAATAGTAAGACTAAGTCAAATATGCCTACAACACATTATTTTAGGATAGGTGACAGAAGAAGTATATGGAGCAGGATGGCGAAAGGATAGCGAGAAAGAAGAAGAGTAGAAATGCCTCTAAAGCTCAGAGCCGTAACTCAACGAGACGTTTAGCGGTTGGCAAGAGAGTTGTGTCCAGTCAGATGGTTTCACAAAGAATTATAATAAAATGGCATTGGTATTGAGGCTGGTTGTGAAGCCTGGCGGCTCGGTTTGATTGTTAGCGATCGTCAAAGTGAAGTGACAGCAGGCGTGTCGATAGGGTGACCACTAGTGGCAGAAATCAGTCTCGCGAAAAGCATCAAAACCACATTTCCACACTTACATCTACAAGAACGAATTTTTATATAGAAAAACGATTTTTTAATAATAATAATAAGACTTTAATTCGGATGTCTCCAACACAATACACTCGAACTTGTTCGATATTTATTTTGCAGTTACCTTCAAAAGTTTGCACTTTAACAGAATCTAAAACATAGTTCATGTTTTGAAAACTATTCAGAATCTATACTTTTATAGGTACGAGGTACTTACATTTTTGTAACAAAACAAAATCATTTCGTAATAAGTATAATATTGTTAGCGATGTTTTAAATCTTTGAACTTGTTTTTGTTGAAAGACGTATATTTATTAAGGTAATTATAACGAAAGTTCAAAGGTACAGGTCCCCGTTTTTAACGCTATTCTGTGGAAATTAATGAATTTTTAGACCCTTTCGAATGCGAAAGGTAGATTTTTTCAATGGAATTTTGTTGTGTTTATATTGCGCTTACAAACAACGAGATTAAATGATACGGTTCATTCGTCCAGTTATTGTACACTGCCCTCTCCTCGTTGCGGAAGAGAAGTTGCCAGTAAAATTAGTTTTTGTGACATAACTGTAACAATTAGACATTTGTTATCGTGTACTTATTTACGTTACGTTATTGCAGTTTTCATAAGGTTTTGAAAGTGTACGTTTTTGAAAATATTTTATAGCCTGTGTTCATCAGGGATAAAGTCTCCAATATATTAAGGGTGAAAAAATTTTTCTAATCGGTACAGTAGTTTTGTAGCTTATTCTCGTAAAACGAACGAACAAACAATCAAATTTATCCTCTTTAAAATATTAATGTATGAGTAGATTACGAAAAACGAAGGAGATTATCTTAAAACCTTAAGATGTTTTTTAAACATAAGGTTCAATGAATTATATTTCTTTAGCATTCGAACTGCGAAAGAGTGGAATAAGATGACCGCGTCGGTATTTCCGTTTGATTACAACGTAAACGTCTGCAAGTCAAGAGTGAATGGGCTTTTATTAATATTATTAAGTTAGTGCGCTTTACCATCAAATATGCCACTTACCATATTCAGGTGGTTTCGTAGCCAAGCGCTTACTCATTGAATGTAATAAAAAGTAAAAAGAAAAATGAAAATTAATTATTAATTAATTTTTCCAATACGGCTTTATCAGTTAAATGTCTTTGTATCACAATTGGCATAGATATTTTTCGATAATGAAAGATTTATCTCATATTTCAACCACTATTCAATCAATAAGTAGCCCGTGTCTTTCCCCAAGTACTATTCTACCACTGTATCGAGTTTCATCGAAATCGGTTCAGTAGTTTAGGCGTGAAAATGTAACAACAGACAGACTTACTTTCGGTTTTATAATATTAGTAAGGATTAAACATAATAGGTTATTTATAATGTTTTAAAAATACCTGTTACCTTAGAGTACTTAGTTAAATGTATACAGATGGACAAATGAAAAGTCGCTATCCCGTAAAAACATCGAAACATTTACATTTTATTGAGATTGACTCACTAAAATTTGCATTACAAAATAAATTTTATGCCGATATTGAAAATAAACACGGGATGAATGAGTTTTCGTTAATCTTCACTAAAAGCAGTGTTATATAAATCTATGATCTGTGCTGTGCGATAGCTTGTGCTATGGTGATCAGACAACCGATAAACATAGATATGTATATACTTTTAAATACATATTTAAATATCTATTTTAAGTATCTATTTAAAAGTATATATGTATGTTTATCAGTTGTCTGATCACCATAGCACAAGCTAACGCTCAGTTTGGGTTCAGATGACCGTGTGTGAGATGACCAAAGATATTTATTTATTAAATCAAATAGATATAAATACATTTTAATTTGTGCAATTTATGGTCTATTTTATTTTATATGGGAAGTGTAACAAGAATTTTGTATCAAGAGTGGATTGAAGAGTGACGTGAATGATTCGGAATAACTTTGTACATATATACAAGTGAGGCACTGATAGTAATAGACCGCTGGTCTCTCACGGGCGGTCCTAGGTTCAAAGCCTGCTGCGCGCGAACTTCTAGTTACGTAAAAGAAGGTGATTACGAGTATCACTAGGCACTTGAAGAAAAACATTCTGAGAAACCTGTGCACCTCAGAGTTCTCCACAGTTCTTAAGGTGTGTGAAGTCCAAACCGCACTTGGTCAAAGTATTGGACTATGGCTTGTATTCCTTATATTGTGAGTTGACCCGAACCTTGTAGTGGGACAGTTATGGGTTGCTATGAAGGTAGTATCACTAAGACATCATCGCCGGTTACAATCACGTGTGATTAATTTCAAGCTTAACTTATTGTACAATAGATAGACATAAAAATAAATCTATTACTATAGTTTTTAATTTAACTAAACTCTTACCTTCTACAGTTTTATATTTTCTAATGTACATTTTATCCTGTTTATTTTGTATTGCTTTTTTATTTTAATGATTCTAATATAACAGTGTGGCGACTTCGAATATTACGTCATACGATGACGTCACCATTAAACCTGAATCACGCTACTGGAGTTTTAAGTATCGTTAGTATATATACAAGTTCCGACTATCAACTGTCGGAGCTCGGCCGCTCCCAGGCATAACACCTCGCCGGGCGGGAGATCTCTCCATTGCTAAAACAGCACATAATTATAACACCAACATAACCCAGTTGCACAGAGTTCTACCTTGTCCATTATTCATGTAACTGGTTCGAAACATCGGCTCGCAAAACATCGTAAGTACCCGTAACACCAAAATCTAATAGGAGGTATGTGCCTAGGCGTTTATTTAACATTCCTCAACATCTTACGACCTTTCGTCTTTTAAAAAGAAAGCTTACTTCCATCAAAAAATATTAAATGTACCGAGATATAATGATCAGTATCCTTACTAAGACATTTATGCCCATGTGTAATTAATTTTGTTGAATACCCTCTTTGTACTATTCCCCCAAGAATTGTATTATTTACTAACTTGCGAGGACTGTTGCGGCTGGATCTTTCATAATGAGCTATATACACGTACAATCGTGAAAGCTAAAACAACAATTTAAATATTCATTATATGCTAATTTCTTTTAAAAGTACTCAACGTTTACCTTTGCCATTTTACCTTTAATTATACTACAAGGTATCGTAGTCTAAAATTGTAAATACCTATCATGGAAGTGAAAATAGCGGTTTATTTTCGCGGTTTGGATATTTGACGTTAACTAAATTTTCTCTTAAGAATTTTCTGTCTTTATGGATGGGTTACGATGGGATTGCGATAAAAGCAACTGCTACTGGCAACAGTTGCGCGACCATGTTGCTACTTATATCAGAAGCGTTCATAGCCTGGCAGATTGATTCGATTGTTGATTGATCGAAGAAGTTGAGCATCAGCGCGTTCGGTAGGAAGAAGTGGCTAGTGGCAAAATTTTCAAGAGCACTTCCTTGTTTCGTAAGCAACGTAAAGCTGCCGGTCGGTCTGTATTCAAGCTGTATCGAAGGCTTTCGGGCTGGCATAAAAACTTTCAACACTTGGGTCGGCCCATAATCTCTCCACCAAACTACGTTGGAGCAGCGTGGTGGAGTATGCTCTAGGCGACTTCAATATCAGTAAAGACCCGTGTTCAGTAGAAGACTATCAATTCGGTGAAGCCACATACATACATATGTATATACCACCATTCTTCTACAAAAGTTCACAATACATGATCAACGCCATCCTCTGCTG
>DWJZ01005842.1:0-13641 GCA_018249125.1 Asbolis capucinus
CATGTATTTAGCAACATTGTTCAGAATTATCTGGAAAAAGTTTTAGTACTAAATTATATCGAACGGACACATGGTTGATGAGTTGACGCGTTGCAACGCGCGCTGGGAACAGCTAGTAACACCGTACATTTTACAAACAATACACAATACATAACAATACACAATTTCTGAGCCTATCAATAAGATCCGTTCAGCAGTTTTTGCGTAAAATAGCAACGAAACTAAATCCATCTTCACAAGCTTTAGCATTTATAATATTAGCAGGTTTAATGTAGTCACGCGTAATGAAAAGTATACGCGGTGCAGATTTTGAAATAAATATTCACTTTGAAAATTTCAAAAACTTTACCACTTAACTTTAACTTAACAGACCATTTCACAATAAAACACAATCCTGTGATTTTTTGTTAAATATATAATTTTGTAAATTATGTTACTGTAAAAGCACGAAATACTATTCTAAGATTTCCCAATAAAAACGAAGATTTACCAACCCCTATTTGGTCAAATACCGTACAATTATTCGAATCGAACTTTGACCATCATTCACTTGGTAAATCTTAGGATTTACAACCTAACCTAACATAACATAACTTGTCAGTGGCAAACCCTTATACCATTACCTTACCCTTATACCAAATTCATAAGGCAAAAACCCGAAAAAAAACCATTTTTATATATCCTTACATTTACCAACTCATATTTGTAAATCCTAAGATTTTCAGGGAGAACCTAAAAATGACTTGCATGCGGGCTTTTACAATAACATATACACTTAATGTAATTAGAATTCCATTTAATGTAATTTTTATCTACGTATCGTATGTAATGAGCAAGACAACCGCTAATCATTAGCATGAGGGAATCATTAAATGGCGCCAACACTATACTTTTCTACATATTCTAGCCTTTGCTAATTTTAGCCCAGCGATTATCCAATAAACTGGACCTTTACATACGATCATTGCACCAAAAATGGACCAAATGGTTGTGCAGATAATACAAAATAATCTAAGATTGTGTTAAATTAAGAACCCGTTTAACAATTAAAAGAATGAAAGTAGTAAATATGGATGTAAATATGAAGTACATACTTACGTATTATTACACCCAGGCACAAGGAATATCTATTATATTCCTGTTCATCACGAAACAAATGTCTTGGGTGGAACCTAACACACAAACGCCGGCTTTGCAATCAGGCTTAGTAATTAACAGCTAGAACAATAACATAACAAACATCAAACTTATGATTTATTATCGAAAAACTCTGTTTCTGCAACTAAAAAGATTGATCTGTTGCTCATATGTGTATTATTTGCAGATAAAATTCAAAAAGAAATGTGAAACAATCAACACGTTCGTTAAAGGATGAATTTTTTTTCAGTCTCTTCTCCTCTTTAATTCATTTTGTTTTGAAGTTACGAAGGATAGTAAAACGTTGTGCGTTATTTAGAACCTTTCTAACAAAAATACAGGTGTTATTCATATTTAGCTGTCGAATATTCATAAGAGAAGTGGTTACAATAAAACTTGCAAGATTTTATCTCAACAAACAAACAACAATATACCTGTTTACATCTATTTTAATCAGTGTGCAAATATATTTATTATTTCATTTTAATTATTAATGTTTTATCATAATATAAAAATACCTGTATAATATTGTAAATTTGAAGCAAACAAACAAAGAATATAACAAAAATATTTCTAAAATACCTTCATGAAATAAATTGAGTTTACAATTACAAACTTCATTGTCCAGTACCAGGTGCAGTTACCTTAATCGTTAGCAGTTTCGCCGATAGTGGAGCCAAGTCGTCGACCTGATGGTCCCATGGCGGATCAGGTTCCCTAGTACATGTCTGAACTACGTATAGAAAAGTGGTATTTTGTGCTCGGGATTATTTGATAACCCAGGGACCATGTTATGGTAAGTGGCCAAATAGAAGAAATCATATTATAGATTGTAATCGAGTCATATTTTTTTAGCCGATAGTTGGTAATGAAATTATTGATGATAAAGAGAAAAAAAAATCAAAAAAATAAAAAAATATTATTAATAGTAAAACCAGAGTTATAAGATTTATTGCCAATACTAACATTTAATTTATATGTAAAATAGATTTCACGTACTTTGCTCGAAAATTGATTTAAAGTAACCTATGTTTTATTCCAGGATATATTACATATATATAACCCGTGTGACATATTATCTTTAGATCCGTTTAATGGTTTTTTGCGTGACAGTCTATCAAACAACCACTCGTCCTCGTCCTTTTGCATTTATAATATCAGTAGAGCAAGATGTATTTTATTTTTGTTACAAGCTTTTATTTAACTTGCAGTGTATGTTTGTATCTTAGCATGCTAGTATATTTGTTTGTTACGGATCTTGCAAGCTTAATTAGACCCACTTCCTCTTACACTACGGAACTGAATTTTTGCATAAGCCTTCCAACCTGATGACAATGAATTTTTTGACAAGTATGACCTGATACGACGTTCAGGATTGGCTATTGACAAGACTCCTCAACAGTTAACAAATATACAAACAAACAAAAAATATATATAACAAGTATACAGTTACGTTTTTTTTGTATTTCTTTTTATTAGGGATCTATAACTAAAGATTGTGTTTTAAAATATTTTAATAAAGCTTATTTGTTTACGCCTTTGTGCTACCTTATCTCAGAAACAGCTGACCCGGTCGCGTATTGTGTTTTTTTAAAATTAAAATTGGTTAAAGAAATATGTCAAATTAAAGAATCTCATTTTCAGCCCGTAACTACAATATTATACCAAATCGAAGGCTCGTTTATCTATATAAATAAAAATTAATAGTTGTGTGTGAGTTTGTTTGTTAGTTGTAAGTATTTTTATATTGTATCGTTTTATTTTATTTAAAGAAGTTTGAGATATAATATTAGTCTGCATTATTTTTATATTATATGTATTTTTTGTGGGCCTTAGTAGCCTGAAATAAATAAATAAAAAAAAATAAAAAATAATGAAATGGTAGGAGATAGAGCACTGATGTCCGTAGCAACTTTGTTCAGTAATCTCTGCAAAAGAAATACCTTATATCGAATAGACACCCATGATTAGTTGACAGGGTGGTTAGTCTAGTGGTTAGTGAACCTGACAACCACCCCGGAGGTCGTGTGTTCGATTCCCACCTAGATCAAATTTTTCTGTGATGAACAAGAATGTTTGTTCTATGTGTAATAGAAATATCTATTTAAGTATGTATTTAAAAGTATATATGTATGTTTATAAGTTATCTGATCACCATAGCACAAACTAACGTTTAGTTTGGGTTCAAATGGCCGTGTGTGAGTTGTCCAAAGATATTTATTTATTATTTATTTATTTATGATTAATAAGTTGATGTGTAACAACGTGTGCCGGGTACAGTTAATAGAATATACATCTCATGTTTTATGTCACAAATAACAACTAAAAATAAACCTCATGAAGTTATTAATGCTTTGGACAAACATGGGTTTTCCACCACGCGTACTTCCTGATCTATCTTTGCGCTATTGACACAAAACACCAGTTATATTATCAACAAACAATAATTTCCCTTTTATTCAATCACAAGAAAATCCGTTTAATTCCATTGCAAACATTCTATTATAAATACTTAAATAAACTGATAACAGAAGACTTCTGTTACTAATATTAGATTTCACTGCTGAACAAATATACTAAGGTAAGGAGACTTTACCAGAGATAAAGAATGTTGATCGTCAGATTCTGCTTACCTCCCATGACGGAGCTCAAGATAGAAGCACTGACGCAAATGAGAAGTGTTATATAAAACAGAAATTTCTAGTCAATAATCATTCGGCGTTGTATCTCGGAGGAGGCAGTAATTGTCATTAAATTCAGCTTATAATTTTCTTCAAAGTACATTTGTCAATTGTCAGGTAAGATGAACAGTTTTACCCAACCAATGATCGGTGGTGGTTCAAACCACCATCGTTTTTTTTCCAGCTCATCAGTCGGGCGATTTCCAGAATGTAAGTTAAAAGGTAAGAAACAGTTGCTTAAACTGTTGTTAAAGAAAAAAAAAATGGTGTACTTTTCTATAAATAAAAAAAAAATAAACTCCCAAACACTCGGTCGAGCCAAGCAAGCGTTGGATTAAAAACTTAATGAAATATTTAAATTTCGAACTCTTTTTTTTCTTTTAAGTTTTTTAAACCAATAACATAGGCGCACGGTTGTTGTCTGTGGGAGTATATTTTATTTCCGACTTTATTATTAAATAAAAATAACTCTATGACAGGAAACATACTTGCCTCTAAATGTAATCATTTATGAAGTTTTAATTAAATTAAAATTATACTACAGTTCTTAAAAGCCAAGTCAAATCGAACGTAATTTTTTAAAACGAATATTACAATAATTTTCACATCTATGTTAAAATTTTAAATTATATTTACTTTCCTGTTAACATACTTCAAATTAATTATGTACCTATTTGAACTGAGCATGTGATCTATTTTCCTGTGAAATGGTCATGAAGACCTTGAGTTTTATTATAAAGCAGAACCGTTAAGGCATAAAAAAAAACAAAAAAAGTGCCTATAAAATTATATATATAATATTTATTGATGTTTTTTTCTTTGAGAGGCATTACTACTGCCACTCCGATCAAAGCTAATTTCTCTTTCACTCCTACTCTCGTTAAGACAAATTTTTAAATCCAGATAACTAAAGATCACAAAAAATTTCTTGATTACCAAAATATTTTCGTTTTAAGTATATTCATATTTTGAAATATTCATAATTTGAAGGTATTACGAAATACCTTTTCAAAATAAAAACTTGTAAATTCTTTTTTTAAATTCAATAAGTTAGTACTTGACTACGAAACGACATGATGGTAGGTGATGTTGTCTGATTGTAACGCACTAACTTGAACCTATTCACTCTTGACTTGAATACATTGTTATAATACTTAATGGAATTACTTGTAAATGGAATTACATGAGTAACTTACTTACATCACTACTTATGGGATATATATAAATATATTATAGTCATCCTGTATATATATATATATATTTTAGTCATCCTGTACTCTCCAGATCATCAGTCGGCAGATAACTTTTTTAAGGATGAAAGGTAAAGTGGTATAATTTCTATAGTGCCTTAAGATTTTTAAGTTATCATTACGTTATTAGTCAAAAATAACAGCACTTGATTGCAGTGGAAAATCTTTTAACATATCTATATTAGTGGCACACTACACTGATATTGAAGTAGCGTGGTGGAGTAGGCTAGGCTTCCTCAGTTATGAGGAGAGAGTGAGGAGTGGGTAATTATTGGGTTGAAACTAATATTACCAGCGCCTTGAAATATCAGGACTTGGTTATCCAATATAGCGCACATTTTTGTCATGTGTCGACAGCAATGAAGAAATAAATTATTTAAAGACGTAAACTGTAAACTTCTTGTTGTGATGAATAATATTTAGTCTTCTCTATTTATTATTCTTCTCCGTTTTTTCTTATTCTCCATTTTCGTATGTTAGAGAATAAAACTTCCGTGACTCCCATGTCGGTGGTCACGTTATTAGTCTGAGGTGATCGTATTGTGGTTAAGCTGCCACTAACAAAAACGCAACTATTTTATAAATATATTAGTTGTGTCCGCGATTTTGTCCGTGTGGAATTTAACAAAGCTATTGTCCCGATCGTAGATTTTATGACAACTTATATTTTATAATTCTAAAATAAATATTGTAGCAAATAACTTAGGCTAACTTATTCCTTATTATATAAGCTATCTGCCAGTGAACGTCCCATCTAAATTGGTCCCGTCGTTCCAGAGATTAGCCGGAATAAATAAACAGACAGACAAAAAGTGTACATAGATTTGATTCCTTCTATGATCGAACAATCTTTATATATAAAATTCTCGTGTCACAATGTTTATTAACCATACTCCTTCGAAAAGGCTTGACCGATTTTTATGAAATTTTATATGCATATTCAGTAGGTCTGACAATCGGCTACTATCTATTTTTCATACCCCTAAGTGATAAGGGTTGTCCAACCATAACATTTTTTTTAAATTATTGGACAATTTTTTTTATAATTATTTTTTTATAATGTGCTATTAAAAATACATACAACTCTACATTTTCACCCTTCTATCACCAACCCCTATTTTTTAATAGTAAAATGACTATTTAATTTAATCCATGGCAAGACAACGTATAACATTGGAAATTATAGTTACTTCTATACAAACGGTATACAAAAGTAACTTTTATCAAAATTTCCTTGTTGGATTCCCTCTTACTTAAATCCCTCTTCTTCTTACAAATTTTTGAAAATTTTTCGATTTACCTAATCTTAAAACATATATTTTAGAAAACAGTAGATTCTCTTATAAAGACGGACAGATGACACGCAAAAAAAAAAGAAAAGATCTACTATCGAATTTTGAATGTTCAGACCGCAGTTTTTAATGTCGTAAAAAATAAAAAAATGTCGTAAACAATAATGCATACAATAATTATTAGAGTAATAAAATCTCTGTTTACCATTGTAAAATGGTCATGGTCAAATGTAAAATAATCCATGGAATTGGGTCAAAATATCGTCGTAGGTAATATAGATACCCGTATTTACTACAACATATGACTATTAATACATTCCAATACATATTATATGTTGTCATTATCGATAAAGACGGTGACGAGCTTGAACCGGCTACGATGTGTAATTAGTCCCTTGTATAAGTAAAAAATATTATAGAAATTATGCTTCTTTTTTGCGTTTCGGAAAAATGATGAGTAAATTCTGCGCGCGCGCACCGTCACACAAAACCAACGCCCTGGAGCCAGCTAGTAAACTTTTTTTTTCTATTATTAGTGTCTGTTTTTCTATCTATTTTTAGGATTAGTAGGATAACACGAAGGAGATTTTTTTTAGAAAGATTTTTATTTTGTTAGGCTGAAAAGGTATTACTTACGTGCGTACGTAACACACACATATTTTTAAACAGTTCAAAATTTGTCGAGGGAGGTATAGGGAGTGATTGTACGCGGGAGTAGTGGCGGGAAAAAGCTAGTAATTTATACTGCCAAGATCTATCGCTTAAAATTTTCTTTCCTAAAAATTCGTTGTAAAAAGATACTTAGTTTTCACTTACATATGAAAATAATTAAATAAATTTTTGCTAACTTTTTTTATAAATAATGAATAAAATTTAAGGCATTTTTTTAGCTTTTTATTGCCATGTGACATTTATGCAAAATTACAGCTTTCTAGACGAACATATGCAAAAGACTCTAAATTTCAGAACTGCATAGATTCCAAATTTTCTACGGATTTAAAAATGGAAAACATTATTGATTTAAAATGGAAAACAGTAGTAGACGATATTTTGTTTAAACTTTCAGAGAATTATTATTTTTGTATTTAAATACTTTTTGGAAAGTTAAAATCTTAAATAATATTAATATTTAATTTCCCATCTTAAATATTGAGCACGGGTAGTAAATTTAATATCATCGTTAAGTCTCTGCACGAAGTATTTGTCACGCATGCACGAAAATCGCTTGAAACAAATAAATTTGTTAATTTTGCGTAATGGACACCCAAAGCCGTGTCTTGTAACGTCAAAAACTGTTATTTTATTGATTTCCATGATTTTCAACTTTCAAATTCGGAAACTACGAAATAAAATGCATAAGTATTTAAAATAAACATTATAAGAACATTTTGTCAGATTTGTAAATTTTTTGAGAGTAAGAAACTCTGTCAGGTAAGCATTATTCTGTTTTCTTTCGTACATTAAAAAAAAACTGTTAAATTCATGCAACACCAAGACTGCGTGCGTCTGGTACGTTCCATTTTTAAAATGTTGCTAAAATCCGTGTTTTAATTGGTTTATGTGACTTCCATAATTTTTTTTTAATATGGCCATTAGCCATTTAAATATTGTTATTAATTATGAAATAAAAAGTAATACTTACATTGCTTAGTAAATCTTGACACTAGCGTAACTTTATCGAATCCACTTGAAGACCTAAATATGAAATATTTTTTGTCACAAATTATATTCCAACCCTTTACATGTGTGCGTGTGTTTATTGATCGCGAAAATATTGTGACGCGTCACCATTTTACACCTCTTGCGTACATGTATTTTATAAATTGGGTCACACTGACTTACATTTCACGATCGTTCTGTAAAACATTCAGACAATGCTCTATGATAAACTCTCACCAGACCATGCCGGGATTGCATGAAACATGGAATAGGTACTTTAAGTTCTGGTACTGTTACCATGCTCGGGTCCTGAAACCTCGCTACGTACGAAGCAATCATAGCCCAACATCTTGTTTCGAAAATATCGAAAGCAATAGCGAGTGCAGTCAGTATTAAGATGCTACTGCATTGCTAGACGCAGTAAATTCATGAGAATTTTTGCAGGGCACCTAGAACCAGTTGTTTGAATAGCAATAATTAAGCTAGTAGACTTTCAGGTCGTATAAAAACTTCCGACACTTGAGTTGGCCACTATTTCCAGGAATCCGCATTTTAACGTGGTAGACTAGGCTCTCGGCCTCTTCAGTATGAGGACTGGTGCTCAGTGGTGGGCTATTAATGATTTGAAGCCACATTAAGCTAGGACATGCTCGAGCTGAAGTGTTTAACCGTTCCTAGAATATTTCCTAGCCCACAGTATGGTCGCGACCTGTGTATGAACCTTACTTCAGACCTCTGTTAGGAGGAAAGACCTGTATTCCGTAGGGGACATTAATTAATCGAAGCTGTAGGTTCGCTTCTAGAATAATCTTATATAAGATTTAGTATCTAGTCTAAACGTAAAATTTTTCTCAACCGATTTGATTGATAGAAAGGGCTTTATATATTGACAGAACGTTAAAATGTCGCATAATTATAAAACAAAGATAATTTAATCGTGTTCTCAAATATTTAGGAAAAATACAAAAAAACATTTTCTTTACAGTTGCAGTATTATGACTGTTAAAATGGAGAAAGACGATAAAAGGGACTTTGAGAAGGAAAAGCCGCTGCACGCAGCTACTTTAGAAGATGCCCTCACAGCAACTGGTGAATATCATACTCGTATACATATTATGGAATTGTAACTGATCGCTGTCTGCACATGGAAGATTGATAGAAACTATTACTGGGGGGTTATAGTAAGGAATGGAACCCAAAACAATGCTTTTTAGACTTTTTGCCTGCTTATCTGTTTGTCTGTATCTTTATGCACATCGTAAATAAGATACAGATCGACTCTGTGGAGTAGTTAGGATTCAGGATAGATAACAGAAGATTGGGGAGCTGGATGACTGAAGCATGGGGATAAAAAGAGGAGAACTAGTTCTTAATCCTCCAGCTGGAACACGACAGATAGTTTGGCAGCTGATTGTGTGGGTGGGTGTCAGCCAGACGTGCTTCATAAAAGATTCCATCCACAGATCCTTCCACATCCAAAGATCCTTCCACTAAGCCCTACCAAGCAACTGACTTCTGTTACCTCTTCCGACACCCTGGTCTGCCGGCATGGGACTGGGGTTTGTATTCTAAGCCACCGCATCCTAAAAATAACTTTTTAAAGTAGGTTAAGTTTCTAATGGGAATATTTTTTAAATTAAAATCCTTCGAACAGGTTTTGGGAAGTACAACTTCGGGCTGCTCTTAGTATGCAGTTGGACGCTTCAGGCTATGGGTATGGACTTGTTTGGGACCAGCTTTGTGGTTGCTGCGGCGGTCTGCGACCTTCGACTGTCCATGCAGCAACGAGCCCTGCTCACCGCTACACCACTAATTGGTGAGACAAGAACTGACACATCATCCTTCTGCAAATATTCTATTTACTTTTGAGGCTGACTCAATTCGTCATATTTTTCCATTGTTTCCTTTTATACTGACGTAGACTATGGACTACGGTTGATACTCTACATTCACTCACTTTTCTTTCATATTGTCTCACGTAATTCATGGAATACCTTTTTGGTCCAGGTCTCCTTCGTCTATATACTACTCTTCTCTTCTCGTCAGATGCATTTCATATCGCTTCTTTTCTTGCCCATACCACAACATATACCACACCCTTTCAGAATTTTTAAATCTGCAATCCACTCTGTTTATATTCGATATAATGTCTTTTTACTGCTCCAGATCTGCATTGAGAAACTTGTGACAAAATTAATGCTTTCATGTTATTTGTACATAATAAGTTTTTGATAAACTTTAATCCAGCTTTTGTCCACTAATCCACACTAGGCTACCATGATGGCCTATGGCCTATACCCCTCACATTATTAGATGTGATCCGAGCCCAATAATGAGACTTATGAGTTGAAATGATGAAGATTTTGATGGAAGAATATTAGAAAAATACAGAAGCCACTATAGGTTTTTACAGTTCCGTGTGTGTGGGGTCGTGTGCGTTTATAACATATTTTTTGTTGTCAGGTGTGGTGATTGGAGCTCAGCTGTGGGGCTACGTATCGGATACGAGGGGGCGGCGGCTGACGTTGGTGCTGTCCATGTCTGTGGGATTCCTGTTCGCAGCACTCAGTAGCTTCGCCCCCGATTGGCAGATCATGGCGTTCCTTAAATTACTGTCGTCTACTTTGTAAGTATATATCGTATATAACCTTGGAACCTCATAAGCATACGTGTACAAATGAAATATCTATTCCTAGTATATGTTATATACACCCTCAGTATCCGTCACAGGTAAGGGAACTTGCATTTGTTCTTGTTGGATGGCTATCGTTAAGACTTGTCGGAGACTTTGGGCCGTGGGGTTGACCAGTAACCGAACTCGCTACCCACCTAAACTCCGCGTACTTCCCCGCGCGTTTTGTTATAATTTTACCAATTTTAGTAGGATAAAATGACCGTCGAGTGTCCGCTAGCCAGCATTTAACAAATCAATTAGTCTCTGACCTGGCTTTCATTACATGTACCAATAGTTATAATCCACGATTTGCATTATGTAATTTTCCTAATTAAGGATACGTAAGCAGTGATAATGACATTGAATTAAAGACCTTACACAACTGGAGACAAGACAAACATGGAGCAGACGACGAGCCAACAAGATAACACGTCACGGATTCCCCACCGTCCAATTACATCATTGTTTTATAACTCAAATTTAACATTAGGGCCACTCAGATACATACATATCAAACTAGCTTTCGCCCGCAGCTTCGTTCGCTTGTACCTTGATAGAAAGTAGCCTATGTGTTATTCCAGACTACAACCTATCTCTCTAATTAGACTTCTTGTTCGACTGGCAGGTTCGTCCTTGGTACCTGTGCGAATAAATAGCCTAACACATAACATAACATTCCATAGTATAATTTATACGTTTGCCAAATCTCATACATAACTGTTCAATCGTTTTGCGTCCATCGTTCCATCCATCCTACACAAAGTTTCGCATTTATTTTAATGGGATAGGACTTACGTAATACAGGTGTTAATAGCAGAGTACAAGGACTAGGTTGTTCTAAAACTCTCCGTAGGCCTGATAGAAGAAAAGGAGCTTACAGCGTTAAGAATTCTATCTGACACACATCCCTCTTAGACCTTTCAATAAAATAAGAGCAATTCTTGTATATCTAAAGCTATATAAACGAGCACCCGGTCTCTCGATGAATTTCGACCATAGCTCAATACTATCTTCCATAGATCATTCAAAATTAGGGCTAGTGGACAATCCATGTCCTTTTACCTACCTAGGGCTTTAAACCACCCGAAGTCTTCCTATAAGGCTTAACAACTGCTATCCAAAAACACCCTGGCTGCATAATTATAGGCACTTTCTGAAGCACGGAAACGCTCATAAATTTCCAGCTATCCAATTTCCTCACGCACCACATCATTGCAACGCGTAATTGTCCCACTACTGGGCTGGGGTATTCACTCACAATGTAAGGTATACAGACCATAGTCCATCACGCTGGCCAAGTACGGATTAAAGGATTTCATGTACATTTGAGAACTCGTATGAACTGTCAAGTCCTCAGGATATTTTAGGTTATTTTCCAAGAACAATCACCTTTTGATACAAAAATTACCTTGAAAATTAGAAATGCGCGTCGCACGATTTGAACCCAGGACTTTCTTTCGAGAGACCAACGTCCGGACAACTATGTTAACACTGCTTCTCATGCTGTTACTTACCTCGTCCAATCACTTGCAATCAACACAAATCACCGAGCAAAGATCGCTCCACTATTTTTTGTAATGTAATACAATTAAATAATACCTTATAATAGTTGCGACGTTTGTTATTTGAATATCTAGTTGTTTGTGTGATATGTATGTATGTCTTATCATGGCGCCTAACATCGTACGATCTTTGTTGATTCATCGAAATATAGAATGAAGGTGAACTTTTATTCATGAGTAGAGATTCGAGTGCAATCTCTCCTTTGCTTCGGAAGAAGACTTGTCCCGTGATTTCAGAGTTTCCATGCTATTTTTAAACTATTATCCCACGGAAAAAAAGATTTTTGTCATAAAAAGTATCCCTTAACCGTTGTCCAAGTTACAAACATGCTAATTTCAATCTAAATTGGTCCATTGGTTTCGGAGTTGCCATAATAATTTTAACCTGTTATCCTACTGGAACTAATCCATTTCGTGGGTTCAAACATATTATATAACCATTCTTAGGTTTTAAACTATGACTATGAAAAGTTTCATCGTGGTTTTTGCGTGAATCCTGTCATATCCCAACACACGGGTATCCATCCCTTCGTCGTAAGCATCCCGTCAGTACAAACGACGCGCATCGCCTCGTCTTTTATGAACGGTACCGCCAAGTAACGCGTTGGTGTTCCCGTTTGATTACAATGTAAATATCTTCAAGTCAATAGTGAATAGGCTCCTACTAAGTTAGTGCGCTTTAACATTGAAGAATTCATCGCCACTTACCATCAGATGGGATCACAGTCAAGCGCTAACCCGTTTATGGTAAAAAAATGGCGGGAAACGTCAAAATAACACAACGTGATTACAGTGTCTAAGGAACATATCTGTAACGGTGCTTACGATGTCTAAGGAACATCTGTGAGTGAGTGTGTGAGACTTTTTTCGAATCTTCTTTCCCCCTTTGGACTGTATGCGATAAATGGACAGCCCCTGACTCCGGCCCATCGGTGGCCCACTACTGAACACGGGTCTTTTTCATACTGAGGAGGCATAGACCATACCCTACCACGTTGTTCCAATGTGGATTTGTGGACAGCCCCTAACTCTAATATCGAGTTTATAAAGTCACTTAATGGGTAAGGTTGAGGTAGAAAAATTAAGAGGTAGCTTTTTTAAGTGGGATGTAAGATGGCTCCAGATCCAGACTTGTAGGATTGATTTATTTAATTCAAAAACATATGGGTTTTATGACCTTTCTACTACTCCGAGCTTAAAAGCTACCTCTTAATTTTTTCATTACAATGGTAGGTAGTTGTTGTCTATTGGCAATATAGGGTCGAGTTGACATACAACTGACATCTTTACATCTTTTTGACAGCACATCAGCAAGTAACTCGGGTGCGTACACTCTCCTGGGGGAGAGCTGTTCGTCGCGCGCGCGGGGCCGAGTCATGCTGTTAT
>DWJZ01005843.1:0-13640 GCA_018249125.1 Asbolis capucinus
GCCCTTTATGTAATATATTTATTTTTTGTAAGTTTTAAAGTAAAAATTTGTGATCAAACTTTCACTTTCTATAACGTTCAAAAACGTTGCAATGGTCATGTCATTTATCTTTGACGTCACCACTTTGTATTCACTATATGTTAGCATTAACTTTCATTTACGGTTAACAGGCTGATGACGTCAATGTCTACGATGTAATATGGCGGATTGGTGTATATTTATTTGAAAAAATATTTTTCTCTTATAATCCCTTAATCTTATCTAATTGGGAATAGTCATCTTGCCTCAATCTGCCTTGCAATCAATTCTTAGACGTACTCAAGTTGATAATTTTGTATGCAAATATAATTGGGTTAAAGAAGCTTTATTTTGACGCTAACTTATTCCGATACACACAGACACAGGATATTTATATATTAAAACTTGAGAAGTTTCTAAGTGACGAATGTCTGTCGTTTTTTTACCTTAAATAAATTAGCGTTTAACTAAAAACTGATAAAAGTCGAGGTAATATATGATTTTAGACTTTCATTATCGTGGACAGTAAACATTTTTAAAAAACTTTTTAACGGTTTACTCACGGTTATTGTTGTTAATACCGATATTTCGACCCAGTTGCATGGGTCATGGTCACAGCAAGACTAACCTTGCAAGTCTTGCAGACGACGAGATAATGTCTAATCTTTAGTTTTGTTTAATAGACTGTTTGAAATTATCCCGCTTTCAGTTGGCAAGCTTCATGCAGATATTAGAACATCATCAATCAAATCAGAATCCCAACTGATGATACAGAGGTGTAGTCATTATGAGTCGGCAGGCCTTATAAACCCGCTTAGAGCCCACGTTAATCATAGCGACGAACGCATAAGGAAAATATAAAAAATCCCTTTACTGCTTCGAAGGGGGGAAATATAGGTCTAATTAATTACTCCGTTCTCTTCACTTTCTGTCTGCACAAATTTGACCACTTTTCTTCCTTTCGTGGCTTTCTATTCGTGAGCTTAGACAGTTACACTTCCTCAACTCTTCTTTCTTGATTTTATTCGATCCACTTTCTCCTAATTACTTGGGAACAATTTAATTTTTTTGGCAAGAATCACGATAAACAGATTCGTTTTGGTGACTCATATATTTTGGCTATGCCAATTCACCATTCTGGCTTTGTTTCTCAATTCTTCACATCACAATCAATACGACTTTAGAATGACCTATCCAGTAGATCAGAAAGGTGTGCTGCAAATATTATTTTAATAAAGGAGTGTTAGCTCACAAAATTACAAATGCATTCCTTATATATTATATTATATATTAGTAGTGTTAATACATACATATATGTAAGTAAAAATAATTGAAATGTAATTTTATTTTCTCTTCATTATTTAGTTCTTAATTTAATCATTTATATTTTTTTCTGTATATTGTTTCGATGTTTATTTCTTTTCTCTACTTTATATCTACTTTTTTCTTTCTGTCTCTCTTTACTTTACCGCGTTCAATCATTTCTGCACATCTCTAAGTTTGACTGGTAGAAGATGGTTTTTAGCATTAAGGCCGCTTCTTGTACCAATTCTTTTTTGTTGGTATCAATAAAGTATAATAATAATATATCTTTTATATAGATATATAACTAGTAATTTGGTTCTAAAGCATCAAAACCTCCTTAAAATGTAGGTAACGTTTTGTATGTACTAAAATGTAGGTAATGTAGGCAGTAGGATTGTACCAATAGTTTGCGAATGTAATTAGTAGAGATGTTACTTCAATGTTTTGATAAAGGTTTAAGCCAAGCTAGCATAAACCCAGCTTGCTTAAACCCTAGCAAAGAAGTGCTCATAGCCCAACGGATTGTGACGAGCGTACG
Organism: Asbolis capucinus; assembly: GCA_018249125.1. Classification (NCBI taxonomy): domain Eukaryota; kingdom Metazoa; phylum Arthropoda; class Insecta; order Lepidoptera; family Hesperiidae; genus Asbolis; species Asbolis capucinus. Next base: position 1,862 of record DWJZ01005843.1, read on the forward strand.
TGATCGAAAAATTTAGTAAAAACAGCCGTGGGGGTTGGTGACGGCTTGTGGCTAGAATTACATGAGCGCTTCCATGCTTCAGAGGGCACGTTCCCTATTATTAGATAGCAATCGTTATGCCCTAAGTTTTCGGGTGGCATATTAATCCGTATTTGAGCAGTTGTGATCTGGGTTCTAGGACTCCTCAGTTTGAGGAGAAACCCGTGCTCAGTTAAACCGTTAAGGGGTTGTCTAGCCAAACTTACCGTCGCCCTAGAGGTGCCGCTGTCGAGACTGCTCTGCGAGGAAATGGAAGGTGTACGCGCCAGTCTTGCGTGTGGCAGCGATGTTGCAGTTCTGGTTTCGCTCAGGGGCTGCACGCGGCATTGCTCTTTTGGTATCAACATTTCCTGTTAAATAACAAGACTTGAATGAGCATTAAACAGATATATTTAGTGTGTGACTGATGAGTATTCATAGTGCACAGAGTGGTACGAGTATACAGATATTCAGGAAAGTAACTAGAGGAACTCCCTCTGCTTTTAAGTTGTTCCCTCTGTTATTGACTGACCCTTTGGTACATTGGTTAGTGAACCTGACGGCTAGCTGGATATCGTGGGTTCGATTCCCACCCAGAAAAACTTTTCTGTGATGAGAAGGAATGTTTATTCTGTATCTGAGGGTATTAAAATTATCTATAAAGTATGTATTTAAAATATATAAGTATGTTTTACTGACCACCAGCAAAAGCAAAAACATGCTTAGTTTGGGATCAGATAGACGTGTGAGTTGGCCTGAGATATTTATTTATAGATATATCACGAGCCAGGGTAACCTCCAAAGGAAGATTCAAGTCAATATCTTTGAATTACACTTTAGTCGCGACAACGAAGCCTGACTAAGAGGATCGCCAGCAAAAGCAAAAACACAAGGTGGTAAGGCTGCTTAGTTACGCTCTTGTAAACAAATTATACTACTAAGTACGTTGCGATACTAAGTGTAACATATTATCCCACGGGAACATAGCAGTTTTCTGGGATAAAAACTATCCTATAACCATTGTTCTTACATAAGCTACAACATGCTAAATATCATCTAAATTAGTCCATTGGTTTTGGAGTTGCCTTACTAATTTTCACCTGTTGTTCTGCAGGCACCTCCATTTCCTAAGATAAACCCTTCGCTATAACCAAACTTGGGTTTTAAACTTCGATTATGCCAAGTTTCATTTAAATCTATCCAGTGGTTTATTGGAAGCTCGAACAGACAAAAAAACAGACAGAAATTAAATCCAAAAAAAATGTTTTGGTCTCTATATCGATAACAAAGCCTCCCTGCGTCAACATTTCCAAAAAATACTTAATACACAGAAATGACTGCTACTCCTTTATTATAAATACATATATGTAGATTTGCAATTACCAATTTGTCTGTCTAAAGGCTAAGAGGGGTCACCAAAATTTTCAGCCCCTGAAATTATCGGAAGTTCAAAATGGTTGTAAAACACTGATATAGATTTTACCTTGTAAATGTTGTCATCATATGAAACAATTTACGCACCTATTCATGATTGACTACATTCTATGAATCACTTTGATGGTTAAGCTTTCAAAAGCGTCGAATGTGAAGGGTAGACAAATCGATTTTCCTTTTAAATGAAACCTTTATATACCCACATGTTAATTTCCTGTTCTTCGATGCGCCAAGGTTCTTGAAACGAAGCCTTCGGTTTGATTAATAAAACGATTTACGTACATGTTCCACAATAATCCTTACTTTGTATTAGATATGTATATCTCTGAAAGTTAGATTGCGCGCAGGATTTGAACTGAACTACTTGAAGGTTGCTAATTTTTACCATAAGATGAAATTTAAAGAAGAAAGAAAAAACGTTTTGTCAGCAATAAAAAATAAATTAAAACAAATACATTTAAATTAATAAAAAAATTAAAAATAAACAAAATTTTAATAAATTCATTAAATAAAGACAAATTAAATTAACAAAACAAATACCTCTAACAGTTTCTTGTGCTGATAAAATATAGGCGCACTGAGCAAAGCCGTGGGAAGCCAACAGCTTTTTTCACGACGACCCGTCATTACGTTCTACATTTTAATATTTGTTAAAAATCTTAACGCTTCATTATTATTGTAGTAAGCAAAATTTACCTTGATCTGCGGCAGCCTTACGAAAAACAAAACTGTGTGGAAAAAGAAACCACTCCACAGATTACAATTTTGCTTGGTTTATTTATGACTTATATTACGAGTCAACTTTTAGAGTATCGCGGGAAACAGCTTTTCCCGCGTAAAAGGACATAAAAGTTAGTACCTACGCGGGTTTTATTATGGGGTAAGTAAATAATGAATATATTTTATGGGTATTTTAATAAATGCATAGCGTTTTTTTCAATAGAACGCGAAATTGACTTCAGGTTTCAACTTTTAAAGGCACATTATTGAGCACGGAATTCTTGTAGTGACATAGGAGGCACTGAGCATACTCCACCACGCTGCTCCATTCCAATATGATTGTGCAGGAATTAATAGACTAGCATAAAAACTTCTGACACATACCCATGTGTTAGAAGTTAGGCTTCCCGTAGGCGATATAGCTTTGCGGTTGCTATGTAATGATAACAGCCGAGAACGACGACTTTACGTGCCCTCAGAAGCACGAAAGCTATAATGAAATTGTAGCGGCTGCCGGTCACCCATCCTCCTACCAATTAACTTTTCCAATAACTTACGAACAACACAATCCGTCAAGCTATGAGCGCTTCAGAATTAGGCAGCACTCTTAAAAACCCACTGTGAAGTAAATATGACCGCGGGTAATAAAACTAAGAACATGCTTAACATTATCTTTTAGAGTATAAATAGACACATAATTGAAAAACAAAAGAGAATATAAACGTATCTTTGATACAAAGTTAAATTACGGGTATTTGTTCACTTGACTGTTCAATACAACGTGATATAGGTCAAATTAGCCCCTCCCGTGCTCGTAGAACTGCTTCGGTAGCGATCGTAATAACAGGTTTGACAAATATGGCGTACGTACGTAAATATTAGATGGCTCAAGGTACTGAGCGGGGTGTTCTGTGATCGAATTTTGAGAAGGGAATAGATTGCGTCGCGTTACTTACTCCGCTGACCTTATCAGGTATACGTAAAGGTCGCCTGCTAACTGAACTGATATTGTCCTGGGTCTACATTGTTCATATGAGTTATCTTAATAATAATAAATCTTAATAAATATCTTTGGACAACTCACACACGGCCATCTGACGCCAAACTAAGCGTTAGCTTGTGCTATGGTGATCAAATAACTGATGAATATACATATATATACTTTTAAATACATACTTAAATAGATATTTTTATTACACACCCAGACACACAGAAAAAACATTCCTGCTCATCACAGAAAAGTTTGACCTGGGTGGGAATCGAATCCACGACCTCCGTTGTAGTAGTCAGGTTCACTAACCACTAGACTAACCGGCCTGTTAAATCTGGTAGAATATAACCAATTTGTGAACAATCAACTTTATTTTTAATCGATAGTGATCAGCAAATGGAGGCGAATAAGTGACTGTTAGTGGCCAACATTTTCAGAAAGTTTGTAAAGCCGTTGATCGCAGTAGTCATCTGCAAGTGGCAGTTGTCAGACACCATCGAGTGGCAAAAAAATGTCGAATAGATTAGTTATTAACTCTTCCATCAATTTGTAATATATTAACGTAGTAGAGTATTCTCTATACCTAAGTCACGGGTATATACATAGTTCAATGAATAGGAATACTTTATTACCCAATGAGAAGATGTGCCACCTACCCCCATAAACATGTACCAAAAGTCAGCTACGAGTATATGCCAAATGTGACTCTTAAACCCCTAGCTCGACGAGTCGTTTGATCATTGATACAAGTATGACGAAAAAAATGTCACCTCACTGTTTTTAAATGATAAATTATATAAATAAATGATATATGCGATATCAACATATCAAACTTTTTTTTTACGTAATTCGAAATCGGTAACGAACAGTTAACAGAGAAATATCTGTTTTCTGATCCAGTTTTGGTGCAATACATTTAATTAAGCGAAATTTACGTGCGGCGGGCATTCTGCTGACAGGTTCAAATGGAATTTCTGAAACCAAATTATGCATGTTAGTTATTACGAGTAGCTTGGGGTATATGTGTACGACGGGTTTTGAACACAATAATTCTGATATCACTGTTGCTTCCTCAGGGCTATTTCAGAAAATACGTCAGTTTTTCATGTGAAACTTCTTTATAGATGCGGGTATTATGATTTTTCTGTCTCGAAAAAGCGTTGAAAAGTTTTCAAATTGTACAAGTACATTTACAATCTGGTCTTAAAAGTTCAAGTTAATATTTAGTTCGTTCGTTGCAGTTTCATTCTTAGTATATGCCCTAGAACACATTTCCATTTTTTGTAACAGAACTAAACTCAACTAACGCATACGTATTCAATTACTCATACACAAAGTAGGATAAAATGTGTCTAGTATGCCAACACAAATGATCACAAGCCATTGATGGTTCTCAACTGAGCACCGAGAATTGATGGAGGGGTTAGTGGCCAACGCAAATATTGAAAGTTTATAACCTTGCCTTAATTTAATGCCACAAAAACACAGACGAATCTATTCCCCCCTAAAAGGAGCCCGTTAATCTTGGCTCCTTCTTTTCAGAATGTACGCTTAGAATACACTGACCGCTTACAGTTGTTGGGAATTGAAATGTCAATTTTGGGCGGTTCATTGAATCCAAGGCCAAAGCGGCAGCAAGGAAACTTGGGGTCCTTGCAAAAGTGCGACGGTACTTCACATCGAGGCAGCTTTTAACTCTATACAAAGCCCAAATAAAGCGATGTGTGGAGAACTGTTGTCACGTTTGGGCCGGTGGTGCAAAATCCCACCTGTTAGCCTTGGATTCAATGGAGAGGCTTGCAATCAGACTTATTAGTGACCCTGAACAGGTTACAGCCAATGTACAAAGCCTCGAGCACAGGCGCAGAGTTGCCAGTCTCTCGGTAGTCAATAGGGTGCCTCAGGAATTACACGACTTAATTCCCCCACTCCTTTCTACCACTGTCCGACACGATGCACACCGGGTATCCATCCTTTCACGGTGGATATCCCTTCGATAAGGACGACGAACTTCACCTCGTCCTTTGTATGGCATACCGCGAGGGATTGGAATAATATTTCCACTGTCTGTGTTTCCACTGAAGTTTAATGTAGGCGTCTTCAAGACAAGAGTGAATAGGCTTCTTCTAAGTTAATGCGTTTACCATCTAAGACTACATCGCCACGTACCATCAGGTGGGATTGTAATCAAGAATTAATTTATAATATGTAAAAAAATATATGCCGCACGAAGGCCTCCGACGTGGCTTAACGATTGCTATCTGACGATAACTACCAGGACCGACGATTTTACGTGCCCCCCAAAGCAGGCAAGCGCTCATGAAATTTTGTATGCATGTTTAATTAAAATCTTTAAGTGTATAACTTTTTAATACAATAATTAAATAAGGGTCTCCCAAAGTGTTTCACGCAACCGCAACACTTGGGTGAGCCTGTTACAAAATTCATGATTTCCCAGAACAGACAGGATTGGGTGAAAGTTTGTAAACTAGACGGAAGTTGCGCCAAATACCGCGTGCTTTCGGCTAGTGTAACATAACCCTTAATAATATTAATTTTGTTTTTACACTTAAAAAAAAAAACTTTGTTCCTGTTAATTATTTTCTTGTGAAGTAATTCTTACTAATGTATGTAACTCTGTCTGTTAGCTTTTCACGGCTTAACTACTGAATCCATTTTGATAAAACTTGGTACACAGGTGGAATAGAACTTGAGGGAAAATATATGCTGTTTATTTTTCGCAAAAACAGATTTGAAAGGGTTACAATAAGGGATGAAATTTATATGGAAGACCTTCATTATTTCGATGACGATGAAATTATCTTCGGAGAAAAATTGGATGGCTAAGTTTCAGGAATACGACCCAGCCTATATGAAAATTTAAACGACTACAGAAAATTCCATTATGTTATAATATATTACTAAAAAAATACGAAAATAATGTTTATCATAATAACAAGGTAGCGTAAAACAAATTTAATTAAAAAACAACCATCAAAGTATCGTAACAAGTTCCGAAAAAACCTGAACAAAATGAAAAATGAAGTAGGACAAGAGATTGCCGCGGATTCTCTTTTTATTATCCCGGAGAATGATGAAGTTCGGGCGCTGGATCCTTTTTGATCCTTTCTTGGTTATATTTCCCGATGTTGCTTTCACAGCTGCTATGATAGGCAGACATCGATAGGTTTGTTATGATATAAACAGGCAAACGGGAAGAGTCATTTAATGGTAAGTGTGGCGACATCGCACATCATGTCACATGATGACGTCACAACAAAACGTTGAATCACGCTATTGAAGTTTTCTGTATCGTTAGCATATATACAAGTTCCGACAAACAACTGTCGGAGCTCGGCCGCTCCCCAGGCATTACACCTCGCCTGGCGGAAGATCTCCCCTTTGCTAAAGTAAGTGATTACCGCCGCCATAGGACGTCAACAATACCAGGCTGGGATATACTAACGCGTTGCGTGCCAAGATAGAAGTAATAGACGCACACGACGGGAAGAAAAAGAAACAAGAGAACATCGCAGAAGCGACCAAAGTCAATAACGACATCAACAATATAATACTTCTTGACGGATGACAGAAGAAGAAAAGGATGGAGAGTAACTGAATGAGAGAAAAAGAGAGAAGAACTGGTTCTCAAGCCCCCAGTCCGAGTACAACAAATCGTGTGATGAATCCCTGCTAACATCTTTTGGCGTCACACATTCATCGGCTACTGGCTAACATTCATTATTTACCACTATGCGAACCGTCAGCTCATTTTGCTGCGTGTAACATAGAAAGGAATAAAACCATCTGCCTTTAGGTTTAGACATGTCGGCTGCAGCACACCTGCTCTGATAATTGTTGGACCTGCTGCCTTCATCAAATCGCGCTTAAGCAGGGCTGTGGAGTAAGAGGAGAGTCAATTATGAGAAAGAACCCGTGCTCATTAGTGGGCATTTAATGAGTTATGAGATTTTACTATATCGTTGTACCATACTATTAAATTTGAGAATAAATAAAATTGTATTACTTTAATTATAATAAAACATAGTAAAATAACCTTAACGCGTTTTGTTTCTACAATCCGCATAGAATACGAAATAGGTTCGTTTCCAATTTTCAAGATTTCCATAGAGTAGGTAAAAGCAAGTCAGCTGAAAAACTTGTAACAATGTAAAGGTTGTCTGTCGTATTTTGCTCCAGTAATTTCATTTCGACGTATTTAATTTTAGATGTCGCCATCGGAAGGCTTCAATTTATGCCTTCAAAGGGACCCTTATATTTCGACAAAACATGTACAAAATGTACCAAGTCTCGAACAAATTTTTTGTACGAAAAAAATGTATATATGCTTACAGTTATTGTTATTTTACTTTACCTACTCATGATATATTTTGTTTATTTTTTGGTGTGGTATCCTCACCACAGAAATGGGGATATTTTTAAATCTTATTATTACGGCACAATTTTCTTGTTGAGCAAATCTATCTGTTTCAGAAACCCAGCTCACGTATGAATTTTATTAACGCTTTATAAAAGTCTGCGGTTTTCAATACTAAAATATCGATATAAAGCACTTCCTACAATAGATATTTAAATTATTTTCATTGTAGCAGCCAAGATAATATAGATTCCTGTTGTGCCTATGTATGATTTATGTATGTGATAGTTTTGCTTGATTTGGCTTGCGCACTGCCGTGGCCCCCGTGCCCCAAATCGAACGTTGAAGCGTCGAAGGACGAGTTAATTTGAAATAGTTTGTGACAGAGTACCTGTTGGTTAATGTGACATTTGCTATCTTGTATATCTAGTACAGTGTCCTAAATAACAAACAAATCACTGTTCATCGATTTACTGTGTACTTTTGTAGATATAATAAGTTAAGTATATCGATTCTAGTTGCTTTCGATTAATATTGGTGCCGTATATATTGAGCTGAGCAATTTAGGCAACTAATAACGACTTTCAGTGCGACAGTAATTGTCAATTATATCACAGTCGACGGAACTACGCGTTCTTCCTTCCGCATTATTCAAGTATTTTTATGTAGTTTTAAGATTGTTTGAAAAGTTCTGAATTTCAAAATTTAATAAAACCAATAGAACTCAAACTTGATATACTTGTAATAGCGTTAGAATCATGTAATATGATTCAGACGTCTTTGAGGTACCGGTATAACTACATACATTAAAAATAATTCTGAGTTGGTATTATTATACATTTTTCACCGTCAACCTTAGGTCAATGGAACTATACAATAAAGAAATTACTATTTCATGTGACAGGTTCCAAGGTGGTCCAATGCGAATATAACGGAGATTACACCTACACCTTTACCATACAAAAAAGTCCTCGGCCCTACTTCAACAATGCGCCCTCGAAACAGGCCACAGCAATTACTGGCTTTGAGCAATGGAAAACTGTGACGTGCTACAAAATAATTACGGTTTTTAGCAGCTCGCATTTTTATTCTGCGATATACTGAAACATATGTTATTGAGCGTTAAAAAGTAATAAAGCCCACATATATATTTTTACTATTTAAATATTGTACAATTTTGAACGTGAACATTCGACACGGTTTTTTTTTATTTTTCACGTTATATTTTCGTGTAGATATCTTTATAGAGTGTAAAAATTGGCAAAGCAGTGATAGCTTTATGGTTTTAACATTGGTCTTTCGAACCTGGGTTGAAATCCTGCTGCGTGCACCGCTAACTTTCAAAGTTATGTGCGTATCAGAAATTAAGTGTCACTTGGTACGGTGAATTGTGAGGAAACCTCCACCTGGAAGTTCTACATAAGGTTCTCAAATGTGTGTGTGAACTCCTCCAATCCGTATTTGGCCAGCGTGGTGAACTATGGCTTCTACCCCTTGAAATAAAATGCATTTGAAATGAAACGAAATGCATCTTCACCGGCTTTATAAACGTGTCCAGTGTAGGCCGGAAGAAAAAAAGACGATGAAAAAAACTTCCTGACATTGTGGGTAAAGATCCAAGCCCATTGCTGTTGCGGTACATTTATGGGTTGCTGATGGTGATGAATAAAACTGGTCAAGTGTAGTTGACAGCACGGTTGATTTCTTTTAAATTGTGAGAGGAGACCCGAGCCTAGCTTTGGTACAGCTATTGGTTGCAAGGACAATGTTTGTACGTATAATCTAATCTACAAGCTAGCTATAGCTTGTTTCGATTGTAAGCGATCGAAAGCCACAGGTCGGTAAGAGGATGGGTGACCGCTATTGATAAAAAAACCATGAACGTTTCCGTGCTTGGAAGGGCACGTAAAGCCACTGGTACCAGGTGTATCGTTGCATAGTGATCTTTAAGCCTAGTCGATGGCCTTCAAGAGACATAAAAATTTATGTCACTTCGGTTGGCCACTAACCCTTCTACTAACCCGCATTGTAGCAGCGTGGTGGGATATGAGGAGAAGACTATCTCCTCAATATGAGGAGACATTCGCTAACAACGGATTTTGGCCAAGCCATTGAAACATACTATAGCTTAAATTCAAGTCAATGTAACAAAATTCGACAGGCCGGTTGGTCTAGTGGTTATTGAACCTGACTACTACACCGGAGGTCGTGGGTTCGATTAACACCCAGTTCAAACTTTTCTGTGATGAGCAGGAATGTTTGATCTGTGTGTCTGGGTGTGTAATAGAAATATCTATTTAAGTATGTATTTAAAAGTATATGTGTATATTTATTAGTTATCTGATCACCATAACACAAGCTAACGCTTAGTTTGTGATCAGATGGCCATGTGTGAGTTGTCCACAGATATTTATTTACTTATTTTTTTATAATATATTATCACTTCAGATTCAACTAATCCTTGCAAATGTCGTGCAATAGCGATACGTCTCTGAAACGAATGTCGTGTATGGTCTAATTGCTTCAAGCTAACCGGCTCCAAGACGGTAGCTGACCCGGATGTAATACCGGATAACCAGGCTAGCGGATATGGTTATAGTTTAAGTCGAGTTTATGTGCGAATAATCAAACTAGATTATCATCTTGCGACGCTGGCCCGATTTGATCAAAATTAACATATTAAAAACGAAAATATTTGAAGGTACAAAGTGTGTCCTTATTGTTAAGTAGCATTTTTTGCTGTATTGGGGTAGCCTAGAATTCTAAGCTCAATATCATCTTAGTAGACCAGAATGTCGGGACAGTGACCAGAGGCGACAGATGTCAGCATGGTGGTAGGGCTTCGTTGAAGGACTCGAGTGGCATAAAAATTCTGACATTTTGATTGATGATTAACCTCTCTAACAATCTGGAGTAACGTGGTGGAGAATGTTCTATCCATTTTCAGTGTGAGATCCTTTGCTCAATACTTGGTAATAACAGGATAAACGTATTTATGTATGTTAAGATATTACTACAGGTATATCGAAGTGGAGCGAGCGCGAGTTTCTAGTATTTAATAATCGTGAGTACTGCGGTGCTCTGACAATAAGCCTACAGCGTAATTATACACATGTGTAACAGAGCGTCCATCTGTTGATATTGTAGACGAGTCCAGTGGTTCTCAAACATTCTCTGGACCTGGACCCGGAACCATTTTATGAATAGGCTTCTAATAACTCAGCGCTCCATATCTGGGACATCATAGCCACTTACCATTAGGGAGTATTGTGATGAAGTACTAATTAATTTTAGGGGATAAAGAAATTTCCTTTATCATGTTTCGATAGAAAATTTGAACCCATCGTGCCTGCAGAGAGAATAAAACACATTACAGCTTAATTTTTTTTGTGTTTGTATGAAATTGCCCATGTATTTTAAAGGACATTTAATTTTAAAACTATTATGAATACAAAGATTTTAAACAAAATATTCTTCTATATCCTCTTTCTAATGATACATCTTTGAAACGGAGGTAGAAACAATATATTTGACATGCATTCATGTATTGTAGTTTGCAAATACTTAAAATAAATGATTTGAGTTTGAAATACTAAAATAATTTGTTTAAATAGTAAACATTAGATTTAAGATAAAACATCATTCATAACCTAACATTTTTGTTATTAATCAATTAAAATACATCTCTGCTACGCTCATTTTATTTTTGTGGCCCGATCCGGGCCTTCAGTATTAGAGAAACGCTGGTCTAGCCTTTATTGCTGCGGCAAGTTGTGTAAATGTTACACCACGTTATACGAGTACGTAGGCTGTGTAATCTCACTGTTCATATCTACCTAAGCACCTATAAAGCATCACGGATTGCAAGCTATATTAGAGGCCCCGTAGTGGCGCCGCATTACTATTATAACTGCCGCAGGAATTGGCTTTAACGTGTTAATGAAACTGCTGAGTACGACAGTAGCGTAGATGTATATAGACAAACTGATCTAGGAAACGTTTAAACGAAATACTAAAAATAATTTTTTTTTAAATCCCCCGGCTAAATATATATATTACCGAATAAAATTTCCGACTTCTCACAACCCATCACGGTTCACTATTGAACATGGGTCTCTTCTCTGAATGAAAAAGGTTAAGGCCATAGACCACCACGCTGGCCGAGTGCGGATTGGCAGACTTCACACACCTTTGAGTTTTGCAAACTCCCCGGCATGCAGGTTTCCTCACGATGTTTT
>DWJZ01005844.1:0-13637 GCA_018249125.1 Asbolis capucinus
ATTTGTTGTAGCGATGGCGTAGTTTGATATTCGAAAAGTGTATTTATAAAACACTTCGTATAGACGAATTCTGATTATGGTGTTGAAGAAAAAGCTTAGCAGACTGCCCACCAGATGTTTAGTGATCACCGTCGACTAAATATATTTCGAAATTTAGACAAATTCCTATTAAGTATGACAAAAAATATTCTGATAATGCGGTAAAAACATGTATACAGCTCTTGAGGAACTTGCATATTCATTTGATTTTCAATATAACTGCTATCATATTCATTTCATATTATAGTCACATATTATTTATTTTACAGTCACTTATCATTTAGTATAATTTATTATTATTATAAATAATATATCAAGCCCGTTTACCCCGGCCATATTGTTTTATAAAGTTCAGTGTTTTTCCGTATAACTTTGTCTATTAATCTTACTTTCGTTTTAATTATAGACTATACATAATAAGATGGCGTAAGCAATAAAAAATACCTACCCACATCTGTACAAATATTCCGTTGATTTGTGGATACTTATAAACGTTGAAAATTTTATGGATTCACTGTAAAAACACTTTTATATGACTGTAGGTTGAATTCAATTTCTAATTAAAACTCTAGAACTTCAATTATTTCTAGATTACTTCAAATCAAAATGCGATGTGGATGCTTGCGTATTTTTTGTTTGATAAAATCCTTCGTTAGTTTTACAACACACAAACAGGATTAGCGTCGCAATAAAAAATCTTACCTACAACTTATTTACGAAGTCTTTCCGCGACTATGTATTTTTTATCTTACATAATGATATGACTCCTATGTACCTTGCGTTACAACTCTCAGCTAAACTCAAATATTTTTATTCATATTTTATTAAGTAAATGGGTTAAGAAACTTAAAACTGTAACCTAACTTTTAAATATTACCTTAGCAGCGAGCTAGGGTAATAAACGAACAAACTTTTTTATTTCTGTTACTATTATTGTGAGATCAATTTTGTTTTTGTATAGATTATAGAACAATTACAGCAATCGCATCGACCAGATCGCGGAGGTCAGATGGTCGATTATTCGATTAACGTCTAAACTGCGAGTGGTGAGCTCTACGGTCAGATTAAAAAAAAATATTACAATATTTAATACCCAAGCACCCGTCTGGTGTAATATATTATAACTAAATTTAATATTGTAGATACCTACCTTACACTAAATTAAATTAATAAACCATTTAGAAATTAAGAAATACCGATAAGTACTTGTATTATTTTAATGGCACCTATATCCCTAAATTGTATGAAATCGCATTTATTCATTATATATTTTACTATTGTATGTAGGTAAAACACTGACACATCCACGTTGGAGCGGCGTGATGGAGTCTGCCCCGAGCCCCTGCAGTGTGAGGAGAGAGCCGAGCTTAGTAGTGGGCCACCATTGGTTAAAACCAAGTATAAAATGAGCTAATTATTTAATAAATAATTATTTTATAAAGTAAAGTATTAATTCACATTTGTATACCTACCGGTTGAAATTTGCTATACTTATCCCTCTCCAAGTCTTGGAATTCAAGTTTTTAATTATATTAATGTAGTCAGTAATTAAATTTTAATTATGTGCTCCATAATGTACCCGCAGCTTGGTTTTTATAGCGTTGTAAAAAATAAGTTATTTTATTAGCTTTGATATAAGGAAAATAAAAGTTAGGTAGCTTTTTTAAACTACAATAAATTAACGCTTGAGAGCGGGCCTACCTAAGGTAAGTGGCGAAGATGTCTAAGGTGTTGGACGCACTAACTTAGTAAATACCTATTAGCTCTTCTCTTGAAGACTCCGAATATGCAAGCCTCTTAAAGCTGCCAGATTAAAGTAACATGCATTCATTAAACCGCACTATTATTTCTTTACAGCTACCTTCAACAACATCAGCCGAAGTGGGTCGGGACTACTTGATCGACTATTAATTACAACTGGACTTGCAGACTGCAGGAGAATGACTGACGGTTAATGAGTGAAACCTAAGACAAAACTTAGTGACTCCTGAACAGACAGCACGTTTACAAGTCATTAGCTATTGTTGTTGTTGTATTTCTCATAAGATTTTACAAATAACTGACTGAGAAACAACAAATACATTAAAAACGTACGTACGCTATCATTACTTCCTTCTATGGTTTGATACATGCAATAAAATATGAGGTCCAAACATTGGACTCAAGTGAGGGTAGTTTTAGAATAACTCGATAACTAAAATACTATTTCAAAACATCGAACATCAAATCGACGATGATGAGGCATGATCGACATTTTTGTAATATGAAATTAAAAAAAAGCTTGTGATAAGTTACCATCTCCGTCTCTCATCGCATCTATCTGTTCTTACGTACTGGGGTACATCCGCCGAACGAATAAATCATAATAATAAATATTTCGTCAAAATGAAACCTATTCTCGATAAGTACTTAAGTCAGACTATTGCAATAAAAAATTGCCTAAAATATAGTAAGGTCAACTTGTGAATTAATTCGGCCTTATGACCAAATAACGGCGAACGACCTTACGAAACAAAAAGCTATCATAAAAAGTTAATGTAGCTAAACTAATTACGAAAGTTGATGTATGTCATTTTGTTATGGAGTTCTTCCCGGTCATATGTGATTTTCCACCGCGCCGCACTAAACTAGCCTTCATTTCATGACATAGACGAAGTTTATGTCGCTTTTACCTCAACAATTATCAATGATGTATATTATTATTAGAATCCAATAATTTCTATCTAATAGAGAATTTATACTAGCATTATAAAGCTAAAGAATTTGATTCTTTGCTAAAACGCGCTAATCTCAGGACCTACTGGCCCATTTGAAAAACTCTTTCAATGTTAGAAAGCCCATTTATCGAGGAAGACTACCTATAGGATTACATATATCATCACGCTAAGACTAATAGGAGCGGAGCACCAATGAAGAATGCTTCGAAATAAGGATTTTTTTTTTTATTGACAACTACCGCTGCGTGCGCTGCATAAACGGCTAGTTTCGCAAGAAAAATATATGACTGGAACGAAGTCGGGGGTTAAAGTTAACGGTAGCCCAAAATAGACATTCCACGCGAAGTCGCCGGCGGAAGCTAGTCTTATATATGTAAGACACCAGCAAACCATAATATAGAAAACTTTTATATATTTTGAAAACCGATCCGATAATTTCCTGTTAAAAAAATTTGCCGTCTTAGGTTTGAACCTTGTCAGCTAACTGGTAAATCGGCTACTCCTCATAATTACCAATATCACGGAAAACAACTAGGTACTCGTATTTAGACCACCTTATAGCCTTGCTCGCCCAGCCTAGGAAGCAAGGGGTTCTGAGGTTGACTGCCAGCGCAGATATTGTGTGACAAATACATGTCTCAACGACCAACGTGTGGGTTATTTGTGCTCTGAACGCCACTCGCAAAACGGCCATCCTAGTTATAGTATAGTATAGTGCTTGCAAGCATTTATTTATTTGTATAATAACATATATTGTAAAGAGGTTTAATTTTAGATCAAATCGTAACACTATTATTTATTCGCTTAGGTTGCTTAAACTATTATTCCCGTTATATATTTTTACGTTATATCTATGTCCCTGCTTTTGCAGTTGTTCCAAGGAGAGGGCGATCATTTCAGTACGTTTCTGTAACAAACTTAGGTATTGTTAACATTGAAGCATTGCTAACATTATTGCTAACATTGTAGAATTGAAAAATAATAGTTATTGAGATGGCTCTAGACTAACCAGGCCCTAAACCTCATTAGCCTCTCTCTTCTATATCCTGGATAAATGGCCGAAGCCCTTACTTCTAAGTCCACTCTTAAAGTTACCCTGATAAAACCTTAATAATCAGGCAAACTATAGTTCGTCATATCCCCAACTCCATCTAATCATTGTTTGACGATCTTTATGTAAAATAGGTTCACCCTCAAACCAGGTCTAGGCTCTAAAGGGACCCTAGCTAAGGTCATTGTTTGAAAAAGATCGTAATTGTAAGTTAAAACCTGCTTATGACGGAATAAATGATTTATCTACTTATTTATTTCCATAACGGATTAAATAAATGGTAAAGAGTGTCGGAATCTGACGAATGATATCAGCATCATAATACTCGATATCGAAAACTTTTGTTCGATTTAGGGTTTCATTCAGAATTTTTTAAATTCATTTGCTGAGAATAAAAATAGTGTAAGTAGGTACAACACCAGTTATTTATTATAATATATAACACCATCGCCAAAATCGTAGCCAATTCGATTATCGAGGATACTGAAAAAAAACTTGTTTCAGTGACCTGCGTGTTTTTGTCAAACGTCTAAAGAGTTTATTGTACCTAATATATTAAAAGAATAAGTTCACAATGATACACAAAAGTCATGATTAGGTACGCTCAGTAAACTGTAGCTAATTAAACCAATAACCAATAAAGGTATCGTATCGCTTATGATCTCATTAGGAGTAGGAGAAAGAATCTCTTTTGTTAATTGTAGTAAACAGTCCAAATGCGTCCATGATGTCAAAGGCATGTGTGTACTCGTAAGTTTGCCAAATTTACACTCACTTCTTACGTAAACTGTATTTAAAGAGTAACTTGTTTTTAACTTCCTCGTTACCCAAATTCGATGGCCTCATACAGAATTTTATTGGTTTCAAGAAGAAACGGAATATCACTTTTCGAAAAATTTAGAGGCGCGGTGTACAAGTTAACTTAGTTCCCTATAAAGTTTTTGTTAAAAGGGCGAACATGAAACAGTAGAATTCTTTAAATATCCACCAACAAGTGCTTAATCTTACATTGGGTCTATGGTTTACACAAGCACGCAATATGATTTGTAATATAATTATGCGTTTAACAAATAATTAGGCATTTCAGATTCATAATAAGGAATTTCTTGATAGGAAAAAATAATCGGTAAGTAAATTGGCAAACTTTGCTCACATAATATTGGCAACGGCGTAAAATTCTTGCTTAAGTAATAAAAAATTAGGCTATAGAACTCGTTCCTTGTGCGGACGGAAAAATAAAATTAAATGGCTACTCACCTCAAGAAATGACCGCAATTTAAAGTTTAATTTTAAAAATGTATGGTTTTATGCAACAGCAACGTCACAATGTAGCACAACACACACAATTTTAGTTATTTTTCAAACACAAAATTTATTTTGGTTGGATTTTGACAGCTGACAAAGTTCCCGCCGCTAGTTTTCTTTTTAAAAAAAGTACCAGATATTTTTTTCATAAATCGCAATTGGCCGCAGAGCGTACGGCTCGTTCTACGTCGCTCCACTGACTGGCTTGACCACTTTCCAATCTTGCGCTGAATTAGTGTATAACCAACGCACAATTTAACCGGGAAAGCGTGTCAACAATTCTAAAACCATTAACCCATGGTTTTAAAGTCTATATTGCTTTAACGTTTACCTATCAGCCGGTAAGTTATACATTTCATTTAAAATAACAAACTCATCTTCGGAAAATCCAATAGGAGTCTTATTGCTAGATAATAGAGATTATTATTGACTTCTCATTTAAGAAGACGCTTGCAAGTTATATGTTCCTACGAAGTCCAACTCACGCGTGTGCTAATTTCTTGCTGTATAAGGAAACGAACTGATGGTTGTCACTACCTTTTACATTTTGTAAAAATCTAATGAACAATATGTATGGTGCCACCACTATAATTGTCACCACGAAGTCCTGGTCAAAATCACCGGCTCACCGCCAAAGCACATGTTGTTCAGGGCCTTGATTTTTTACAGCGTTCTACCACTTAAATATATTTAAAAAATATATGTAGATAGATACATTTTTTTTTACAAATTTTATGAGTTCAAACTATCCATTAAAGTTTTGAATTACCTATACCTGCGTACAGGTTACGTATAGGTAAATATAATGGCAAATAAATAAAATGGCAAGAAGTAGTATATTTTAAATTTAAAATAAATAATATAATATATATTTACAGATATTACCTTATACCCTATACGTAACTATAAAGTGGCAAGAGTGGCAAAATGTCACGGGAACCCAACTTGACAAGCTGCGAGCTCTGAAGTGACTTAACATTTTTAACAAAATCTACAATTACAAAATTTTACGGAACCATTTTCATTAAAATTATATTGCTATGTGACGATTTTTCTTGGGGCCCAAGGCCGAGGCCGATGAATTTGTCACGGGCCTCACATGGTATAGTTACGCCCGTGTCATTGTTAGTGTGTGAAGCAGTAATGAAATCCGTGAAGCCTCATTTAAGCACATTTTACTTTCCTCCATACTAACCCACGTGTCATACATATATAACCCCACAAAATTGTTATTATTGAGGGATTTAAGCAAATCTCGGATTCTCTCATTCCCCTACATTTATTGAAGTATCACACTCACTCCTATAAGAAAAAAATTATCAACTTGAAACAATTTTTTATTATATTTAACATTGATTGCAGATTTCCAATTGTCTAAATTTACCAATAGTTTGTTGCGGACTTCTAAGATAAGCCGCTTGCCCAGTTACAAGTTCAATAAGTATTATGTAAATAACTGAAGGGCGTGAAACCGGAAAACAGTAAAAAATATGGTTTGATATTAAATATTAATTCTAACAATGGAATAAACTAAAAATATTGGATGGTTTTAACCATCTTTAATGGCCTACTGCGTTGCACGGTAATTACCTACCTCGTAGCGGAGAGGCCTGGAGAATACTCTACCACGCTACGCCAATGTAGGGGCTAACAAACATATCGCAAGTTGTTATGCCGCCCGATGCCACCGACATGGCTAACTAATGTGTAACTACAGCCGGGACCGAGCTTACGTGATTTTTTTCACTAACGGTGTCTATCCATATTCTTTTCTTTTGACTATTGGCACAAGCCGCATGAGCTTATCTAGGATAAGCTTTATTAAATATTTAATTATATAGTATAGCGCCCTAATACGAATCAAGACACATTCATAACCATATTCTTAACCATTGAGGAGTTTCCTTGTCTAGAACCAATCCTGAACATAGTATCAGGTCATACTTTACATAAAAAGACATTGTCATCACAACTAAATATTTTATGCAAGTGAGTCTAAATAAGCTAGAAAGATTTGAGTATAAGAGTAACTCACATACCTCATAGTAATGATTGCTTTAAGTCGATTAAAAAATAACGGTGTTTATTTAATAATTCTCCGTTACGGACGCGAAATAAAACCAGTTAAAAGTAAGGACATAATTAATTATTCATAGTAAGTCCGACCCACCGAGGTATAAAGCCTGCCACAATGAGTGCCTGCATCTGAAAGTTTTTTCAGAATTTAATTTGATTAATTTCATGATTACTACTTCCAACGTAACAGCTAATTTATTAGTTTGGTTATCGTACCGACGGAACTTTGAAATGAGCTTATCCACGTCGCAAAAACATCAAATTTTCTGTTAAGGAATCTAGAAGGTTTCTACTTTCTCTAATTAATTAAATCGAGTCGTTTAATTACGAATATACTCATACTTGAAGTTAGATTGCAACACCTAACCCGTAGTTAGCTCGCTGGCCTAAATTTAAAAGGGTTTAAAATCTTTCAAGGTCGTTAATATACATATATGTAAAACGGGCTGTTTGCAACCTAAACCACATTTAAAAAAAGGAAGTAATTATAACCGCGAAGGTGTGTGAACTATTACAATATCAGTCAGCCTAAAAATGTATTCGCTTGTCGTTCAAGAGAATTTTCAAAACATGTTTGGGTTAGAAACTCGAGAGGTTTCCCCACTTGCTTTTTTTATCGATGTGGAAAAGGAGCTGAGCCTTGGAATCGCAAATAGGAAAAATATAACTATGATAGTCCATCAAAAAACGATTAACATGGGTATTTATTGACAAGTTAATAATCTACCTGCTACAGATACCTATACCATTTACTATCGGTCGCCAAATTGTTGAGTCGTTTACTTATAATTTATTCTGAGCGTCTGGTCAACCTTCAAAGTAAACTGAATAATTTTTAAATATTTGTCCATTACAATGAATTAGTGAATTATAGCTTGAATTAAATAAATCAAGTATTATTATTAACGTTAACGTTTACGTGTCTACCCTACAATCGACTTAAATCGGTTAGCTTCAAATACAGGACGCTTGCATTAGGCAGAAACCAGGAAGAGACCGAGATCGAAAAACTATTAGTCTTTTGACGATACCTGTGCCTTCTGTGAATTAACTATTGTAAATATTATGTAGAGGCTTAATTGCACATACAGATAGTTAAGAGAAAAGGGTCCAATCCACATCAAGGTCCAATATAACTTCGTTGCAACAAAATGATTTTAAACTCCAATACTATCATCAGTTAAAAAGATTCAAGTAAAATCGATAATATAGTTTTTATTATCGGTCATTACTTGAATCGAAACGGAGTTTTTTCAAAATCCTATTTTTATACCTTTTTCAAAAACAGGAGGTAACCAGGACTAGGCGAGCTGCCCCTGGCCATCCCTGGGTATGCATGGAGGGGGCAGCTCGTGGGGGACGTACCTGGGTACGTCTATGATCCTTAGGACCACAAAGCAAAGAATTGCTCTGTGCTTAAGACTCATTATAATATACTGTACATTGCTGCTATTTGTATGTTCGCTTGTTTAAATGAAATAAAATATTATTTTCCTATAACTAATCTTTGTCTGTTGTACTCTGTAGTTCTTGCGCAGACAAATTTGACAATGAAAGTTTTACTGACATTTGCAATTTCATCTGATCTGACGTTTCAAGTAATAATAATTATGCGGTTGTGAATGCAGTGGTGGTGATGGTTCGAATTGTAAAATCCTTAAAATTTCTAATTTAGTTAATTGATGTTTTTGTAAAACTTCTTACACGTTAGCATTCCATATGGCTGAAATATTTAATTTACACACACTCTGTCGCTGTTGCCATAGCGATGGAATCTTTAAGAGTCTTCGGCTACCTTACGCATACAATAACAGTACTGAAGTGTACGACGCAATGTTGAAAGATATCCTCAATATTACGGTACGTTACAATCTTTGGCACTATGTCTTTACGACATATTAATCACTCTCCCTTAACACTATAGAATGACAACATAAAAGTAATGTCATAGTAAATTAGCAATGGAAAATATTAAATTAAAACTAACATTGCATGTCAAAAATATAAATTAATCAAAATTGCATGAACTTTAATAGTTCATCAATTATATTGAAATTAGGTTAAAATATTACATAAAAAAAATGGACATGTATACATACATTTGTTACAGTTCTTATTTAAAACTTGTATTCTCCACACCAACTATAAAATTAGGATATTTTAATCTACATATTACCAGTTACTCTTTACTCAGTTAAGCTCAATAACATGCCATTCTCTGGAGTGTACCTGAATATTTATGGCAATACAGTGTATTAATCCTTTGCCTTCATTTGTTTGTATCTGCTTAATCTCGCATAGTATATGCATCTGCGATAAATTGAAACTAAAAAACAAATAAGAAAGTGAATCTCTGTGATTCTCTAGAAATAGTAATTAAGTTACTCAAAGCAAATAGTAATAACATTATTGTTCCAGATAAAGCCACCTCCTTTTGAAGCCAGCTATGCTATCTGTGATAGTTGCATCAATAAGCTCCGAGGAGCTGCACTTTTTAAGCAGCAGGTTTTGGAGTGTGAGCAAAAGTTTGAAGAATACTGCATAAGTCAGTATCAATATCTTCAAGTTATTATTATTATTCATCATTTGAATGATCTTGTAGCTTAATACACGGATGGTGTACTTACTTTTCTTTACTTTTTAATACTTTTTTTTCTAAGACAATGTTTAATAAGACGTGCCATCAAATAAGTTTAACCATCAAATAATTGTTATTGGTGATGACATGGCTGAAACATTGTGTTATTAATGGCATGCGTACCATTGTTTTGCCAGTCCTGGCATAGTTGATACTGACCGTGCCTACAAAGTAAAGCTGTCACCTGTTTGATGCACTGAAATTGGTGGTATTTCTGATGTGTTCTTGTGTAGTTCATGCCACCCAGTTACTCTATTAACTCTTCTTTCCACAGATAAGGTTTATTTGAATAATATTTTTAACATCTATACTTTTTCAACTGGGGTCCTGTGACACCCTTTTTTAATGTCCAAGTGTTATTTCAGATGAACAATCATTAACAATCAAGGAGGAATTGCATTATGAAAGCAGTAAGTTTAGGTTATTGTTGTTTAGAATGGATAAGATATTATATTATAAGTTGCTAAATGTGTAACAAGAGTTACAAATTAAATTATGGCATTAGCGGGAAAATTTTACGCCATTTTTAAGTTGTAAGTAAGGTCAAAGATGTTTTAGTCAATAATTATTTTGTTTGAAATAGTCTTTAAATCTTTTTAATTTTAACAATTTCAGGTGAAGATGATGACTTGGGCAGAGATGAAGGGCAAACAGATATGTATGATAAGGAAGGTAATTACATTACGGACAGGCCAGTTGGTTTGGTGATGAGTGAACCTGACTGCAACATCAAAGGTCATGGGCTTGATTCCCACCCAGGCCAAACTTTTCTGTGATGAGCAGGAATGTTTGTTGTGTGCAGGGTGTAAAAAAATTACTGTATATGTATTTAAAATATAAATGTATGTTTATCAGTTGTCTGATCACCATAGTACAAGCTAACGCTTAGTTGGGGTCAGGTGGCCATGTGTGAGTTGTCCAAATACATATAGTTTATTTAACGTACATCATAACTCAAAATAATAACAATAACATACCTGTTGGTAATTGGCAACAAAGTCTAATGGGTTGTGCGCCCTAACAGCCTACAAATTCACTCTTCTTCAAGACTCCAGCACAACTTTTCCTTTGCAACAGCCATAATATATTGCTATTTTATATTGTCAAAAACATTTTTTAATTATAGTTCGTTTTTCAGCTGACAAATATGAGCAATGTAAAGATGAAAAATATGATGGTAACATTATGGTCAAAGCAGCGGATAACTTGCACGGTGTGTATACATTTTGTAATTATTTTCCAGTTTATGTATGTAGAGTATGGGTTGTATGTAATGGGTTTGGTTACTAGGGTAAATAGAGATAGCCTAGTGGTTTAAATGTTGGACTCTCAAACAGGTGGTCCTCAGATTCAAATCACAGTGTGCACCTCTAAATTTCAAAGTTATGTGCACTTGTTATAGCGAAAGAAAATATCGTGAGGAAATCTGCATGTCTTAGTTGCGCCATAATAGTTATCAAAGGTATGTGAAGTCAACCAATCCGCACTTAGGCAGGTTGGTGGACTCTTGGCTGTACTGCTTACATTATGAGTGGCAACCCGAGCCCAGCAGTGGGACAGTTATGGCTTGCAATGTTGTTGTGACAGTTATGGTTTGTAATGATAATGTTGATTGGATAAAACTACTCTATAGTCTAGTTGATTAACAGTGACCTAAACAGCAAAGCAAGGGTTTCAAGTGATTCCTATCAGAACAGATGTTTACTTTTATTTACAATATAAAGTTAAACGTATTTTCGACTCAAAACTTTACTGCCAATACCTTACTATTTTGTATAATGAATGAACACTGCAAAATTGTTTCAGACGATGTTGACACAAAACGAAAACCACTAGTTAAACTGGAAAAAGTAGGTACGGTTGTCCATATTTTGTAATAATTACGTTATGTTTAAGATTTATTTATACAAATCAACAGAGACTAGCAGTTGCGAGTGGCTGAGCATGAGAGGACTGTTTGTTACTACGTCTTGCGTATTTGTCTTGTGATTTCTTTGTAGTTTTTCTGGCAAAACATAAGTCCAATTACGTTAAGTCCACGATGTTACAATATGCGCAAATAATCGTTTAACAATTGTTATTTAAGATATGAAGCTTTTTGAATCGACCATCCCAGATGATTTATTTTGACGCACCCCTGTCTCTTAAACCGATATGACAAAGTTTTTGGTGGTAGAAAATAACTTGTACCTATAGGAGTATCTTGCGACATGGCAAATCCTAGAGGTTACGTACGTTAATATTTAGTTACCTAGTACATTTTTATATGTAATATATCTTTTAAAAAAAATGAATAATGTTACTGTATTGTTATTTTTCAGAAATTACACCGAAACCGTTCCGACAAACTGTTCCAATTGAATACGAGAAATCCAATGATAATGGGACTCAAGTTTCGGAGGGAAATTCGAAAAGGCCCACGACTCCAGGTATATCATCACAATCCATCTATGTAACTATCAACCTTGAGAAGCCCACTGTTGGACATGGGCCTCACTTTATTTACCCCACTCTCCGGTATGAGGCCTTTTAAATCGATTAGATCAAATCACAACAATACAAATTTACTGGTTGTCCTTTACACCCTGATTACTTGAACCTTATTAAGTAAGGGTACTCAGCCGTAGGCCAACAACGGGTTCAAGCTGATGTTACTTTATTTTGTTTGTTGTCATAGTTGGTACGAGGTTTTGATGTGAGATGAAGGAGCTAACATTGACAAGTGTTTTGTGTTCCATTTCAAACGACTTATAAATTTAACCGCGCATACTACGATTACTGCTCTACGAAATTATTTTGTCGAAGCAATTATAACGTTAATCTTTAAAACCTAATGAACTAACTCAGGAGCTGGCAACCCGTATGCGGCCCTATACCATTTGCTGTGCGGCCCACAGCGGCCCTGTTTACTCGACGAAAATTGACGTTTCTTAAGATCCTCCCGACGACATTAAATGTGGCGTGCACCAATATCTAAGTAACTGAAATATGTTCATATTCACAAATATTAAAATAATTTCTTGGTTCTATTAAACAAATTTTAAAAGCTGTTGTGTATGTATAAACGTCCTGTTTTTCATGCGTTCCTCTGAATATGTGCATGTGCAGTGTATATATCGTATCCAATTGTTTGTGTAATGTGTATGTTGTATTGCAATCAACTTGGTTCTTTACAGAATTCACATGCAATTAACTTTTAAAATACCGAAATAAATAAGTTTAATTAATAAAAAAGTAATAACGCAGTTCTATTTAGTTTATATGAAAATGTTTGAGATCCATTCCATTATATATTTCCCATCTCTTTTATTCGTTATTTTTCCCACGAAGAGTAACGCCCACGCCAAAATATGCGGTATCCGGGGGCCTTACACTCTTATCACCCTTATTAATAAATGATCAGCGGCAGAACAACTTTACTCCAAGACTTAAGCAAAGATTAGGCAATAATGGTATTAATAAACTATGAGTAAGGACGAAGCTAATTATTGAAAATTTACTCCCGGAGTAAAAGCCCCATGTTTTAATGCTTGAGTAAGTATAGATTTGTGTTGTATTTCCAACTTCCATTGAGATTCATATATAAAGGGACGGCAGATTGGCTTTCGTCATTATTTGCCTCCATTTCCACCGGGCGTGCGCAGTTGAGGCCAATAACAGTCGAATTTCATTTGCGAACACTTTGGTTATCAACTTTATAACACTCCACCAAAGTCGTAACGTTGTACCGCGATCTCGAACGATGTTAATCACACCACGCCTCCTAGTGTCTGAATTTGTAATTATTGTGAATTAAAATAAATAGAGATTG
>DWJZ01005845.1:0-13636 GCA_018249125.1 Asbolis capucinus
TAAAAATATCTATTTAAGTATGTATTTAAAAGTATATATGTATGTTTATCAGTTGTCTGTTCACCATAGCACAAGCTTACGCTTAGTTTGGGTTGTCCAAAGTTGGTTGGTTGGTTGGTTGGTTGGTTGGCCGTGTGTGAGTTGTCCAAAGATAAAAGATATAATATTGAAGGGTTGTCCTAGAGACTCAGGGTCATTAATAGCTTCTTGAAACATTGGTCAGTACAGTATGTATAGAGATTAGAGACAAAGTCGTAGAACCGTTAGTACCGCTAAACAAATTCACCGAATCAATTAACAGCACTACAGATAATGAACTAAATGGAACCGAAGTAATCGGAACGTATCTCTCCGCTCCAACCTTGGTCCCTAGCACACGTCAAAGATTAACTGTCGAACCAGTAGTTCTGATGATCTTGCGATATTAATTGGGTCGCAATGCTGAGCCAATTAGTATCGATGTGCGTTGAGTGACAGTTCTAGCAACGTTGTCCCAACAGTCTGTCAATGTCATTTCATTTATACATTCGATTCGACTTTTGAATTTAATTTCTAGAATTTTTTTGCTTGATTTTGATCTTTAGAAGCAATATTTATTGTAAGCATGGTAATAACATGGACTCTTGACTTTAACGCCTTATGAATAGAAAAACAGAAACCTATTAATAATGCGCTATCTGTTTGTTTGTCCGTCAATCGTCACGTCATTTCTTGAGCCTTAATAAATAGACACTTAGTACAAATTGTGTATTGTCTCTGGTATATGTAATTGTCGCAGGTAAAATAATACTAAAAATAGAATAACATATAAATTTAAATTGATCCCCATACAAGATCCATATTTTTTTTTGGATTAATGATAATGGGAACTTTCAGCAGTTAAAACTTTTCAAAGTCTACTAACTTGATTTTATAACATTGCACTACACTACCTCTGTGCTGTCTCTGTAAAATAACAGACCGTAGTCTGTGGGAAAGCGTCCATTTAAAATATTCACGATTATGTTTTACAATCGCAGACAAAACCGAGCCGATTCAACTCAGCTCTGTCCATTCACGAACTTGTTCCATTGTAATGTATTCTATTGGGAACAAAGAACAAAGCGGCCAAGAAAGTTTTGTTCTTGACAAAATGGCTGAAATAATGATCTGACCATATCGGGACAAAGAGATTAAGCCTGACGTTGCTCAGGTAAATGAACCCTAGAAGACTACCTAGAATATTTCACATACCTACATTGAGGAATATTTTAAAATTCAATATTTTATGTAATTGGTGATAAAAAATAAAAATACCGTCCGACATCCCGTATACTCAGGACCTAATGTCATGTTCTCTCAAAATGACAATCACTAGCTGTCATTTACACTCTTGTGATACTGAGTCGTTTTGATCATGCCATTATTTTATATTATTGAAAAAACGCATTTGTAGATGTGATTTTTATCTTCATTGATCAACTCTTACTTATTTCGTTCATCTTAGCTTCTTCTACCCAATATCTGGAACCTGGAATACATCACAAAGCAATAAACCTTTATGCTATCTCTTGCTTATTTGCCGTGCTATCATATATTCCAAATGTAATACTTAACATCCCATTAAAATTAAAAACAACAGTTATCTACACTGAGAAATAAGCCTCACGAACAATTCCATGTTCTCTAATTCGTAACATAGATGCTGATCTGTTAATAAAGACAGATGAAGACCATTTTTCTACGCAAAGCTCCGATGCAAGATTGTATCATAATTAAAATAGTGTTGTGGGCGTGGCGAGCAAGACACGGAACATAGAACATAAGAAATATGATCGCTACAGCGTTGGACCACTTTCAGGCTAAGTGGAAAGTCACTTGAAGTGAGAATTTAATCAAATGCGTACTGAATCCTTTGTAACATTGATTAAATATAACTTTGTCATATGTGGACGGGTACGTGCGTGTGTGAAATCGGAACTCTTTGATTATTACTAAGACTACGAACAAGGCGGAGCTGTGGTCGGAGTTTACTAATTATTAACAGCGCCATCTAACGTTACTTCAATTCACTAAAAAGAACAGATGGCACCACTTGTTTTTTATGATAGATATAAGATATCAACAGTCAAGTTTCTGTGCTCTTTTTAATGATAAATCTGTGCAATCCAGAATCTGACCAATAGCAAACAATTGTTTATTCTTTTCTTTATTATAGATAGATAGACAAATAGCTCTTTATCGTACATCAAAAAATAGATAACAGTATATTATAATCATTAACCTTTTTCTAACAACCTATTAAGCTTTATAAAAATGATAGTTAAGATTCTGTAAGGTAAGCTTTTAATTTAAATCACAGATTTACTCATTACCCGCTATTGGCAGAACATCAACATTAAATACCGATCGTGATCCATTTCTCCGTCCACTCCACGATTTATTAGCTTGGTCCGTCATCGCAAGAAAAATTGTATAAGGTCTTGACGGTACAGTCAAGCTCAGAAAAGTAATAATCTTTACCTTAGGACAACAAATGAATTTTCATCCATTTTGGGATTCAAGAAACAAAGATTTCATTTCCAGAATTTTTAGCTTATTCATTTCGATAACTTCTATATCAGAAATTAGTTAATTGGTGTCTACGTCTATTAAACAATACTAAGTTTGCAATTTTCGTAATTTTATATATTTTTCAGTAAGCGACGGTACAGCATTTTGGAGAGCTGGTCTCTTCGCCGCATGCAGCACAGAATTCATGCGAGGGCATTGTGGTAATTTCATGTCATCTTACGTAGTTGTGAAAGACATCAATACTCTTAAGACCACACATTACTAATTATATATACAGAGACAAATGCTATTCTAAGACAAATGGTAATAGCCCAAATGTAGGTGTGAGCTGATGTTCCAAAACGTTTGCCTAAGACGTTTCAAACCCTTGATGGGGTTTAAGTCTTTGAGCTGGTTATAGACGTCAATAGAATTCAGTGAACGGTTAGAATGACTGATGGACCGGTTCAAAATAATCCTCAAACAAAGACAAAGTGTAACTCTCTCCAGTACAAAGCAAAATGCCGACACCGAGTATTCGTTGCCCAAATGTATTACTAAACCTAAGCTTGAGAAGAATAAAGCCATAAACACGAATAAAATATATGTAAGGATATTTTTTACGACCTTTTAGACGTGAATGTACGTAGAAGGCCAATATTAATACATCCGCCGTTTATTTCGCAAAAAGCCGAGGCTAGATACAGCGTGTTTCTTGTTGCTCGCGCATCCTGCTAAGCCGCGAGATCGCTTGTTTTCTATAAAATAAAAAGTAAAGAAGCATAATCTTACAGCGGGAGAGGTCAAGCGTGCACTGCCCCGTATTGTCTTCAATACGACCACGAAGTAATGCGCGTCAAGAGTCTTCCACCAACGACCAATAAAGAGGACTTTTAAATAAAACTTACTCTCTACAATTTACACTAAAAGTCTAGAATTTAACATCATTGTGTGAAACTTTGGAGCGTAAATATGGAAGGAAAGATATAGAATTAAATTGACAGGTATGCTGCAAAACTTCAATCACTCATTTTAGTTGTAAAAGCGACACATCTCGGCTTTGCACTGTTGAGGTTTGGATGTTAATACAATATATACAAGTTAGATACCGTCGCTTATTCATTTATTTTGTGCCAGTTACAATACTGATTCTAAGCCCGGTTTTGCAAAATAACGCTGACTACCTTTGCTCCACTCTGGTGTCTATCCTATTTCTATAGTTTTCTCGGCGTGGAAAAGCATTATACTTAGTTGCTCCCTGCAGTTGCTTGCTGTGATGGGTGTCATGCAAAGCGCGCGAACGAGTTCAAAATTCTAACAGCTCAACGGTGATAACTTACTGACACTGATAGCTTTGTCTCTGGTCGGCCAGCGACTCACTTATTCCTCCGTATAGACTTAAAAACTTTTATAATTGAATATTATTTAATTTTTTTGTCCCTTTGAGCTGAATTTTTGCATATTTTTATAAATGAATTACAATGCAATACAATAATGTTATATCTGGTCTGATAATGGAGTCAGAACGTCGCAATCCTATAGACTTTGTGTTTTACCGTAAGAAAGAAGTAACCTGTGGTTTTTGGATCTAATTAGAGTCCGATAGTGAGGCCTGAAATGGCAATGATAAAAGCGTGTTTTTCAACAATTCTTATGAAGGAAAGAGGCGTACCTTGGTTGCATCATTTGGCACGAGTCATTGTATGCCGTTTGAAACTATCGGCAATCTTCGCAGCCAACTTTATGGACCTCTCTCGATGTTGGGCTAGATTTAAGACTTACTCGTTTTCTGCGTTCTACTTTGCGATTCTAAAACACAATGGAAATGATATGTGCGAGGCGAAATAGGTGGGTAGATACGTTATTTCCATGTTCGTCGAAACGAATGATACAATCGCATTGCCGGGTTAGGAGGCTGAAGAAAGACATGCGAAATGTGTTGAAAGCTAAGTCTTTTAAGGTAATGATTATAAACTTGTTAAGTTCAAGACGGAGTATAGGGAAGTTGCCAATTTACAAATATCGTCGATATATTTTTTTATATTCACACTTATTTTTATATGCCATAGGGGCTATTGGACATCAATTTCTGTATAAGGTAAATGGTCATATTGATACTACTCACCGTCTGTCCAAATCAACTTATCCGTTTCTAGAAGATTTCCTAGATCACTATAGTACAAGCATTTTTCATCAACTTATCACGCTCAAACTTTGGTTACTACTCTTCCTTGAATTCTGTCACTGGAAATTATAACTTTATTCACAACTCGAGCGTCGATGTTTTACTTAGTAGAGAAAATGTGCGTGATATGGATAATGTTCAGGAATTATGTAGTAAATATAAAATTGTATTATTATTGTATATATGTATACATATATACATAAATAAATTACAATTAATATATATATATACATATATATATATGTGTGTGTATTATATAAATAATAATAGTATAATAATAATTGCACTTCTTTTTTTTACTCTTTATTGCTTCCACCTTCTTCGTGCTCCCACTGCCCTAAGGTTGACTGATAGAGAATGCTTTTATTCCAAATATATGGTACAATAAAGAATAAATAAATAAATAAATAAATAAGAATAGTACTAGTAGCTAATATTAAATTGTTATTATTGTAAATTTCTTATAATGTGTTCATTGATAATTCTTTATTTGGTTATTAATTAATTTTCGATAATATAATAATTTTGGTCCAAATTTACATATTCTTTTGATTCAATTTGATTATTGTACTTTCTATTTATATTATTGTTCCTTAATTCCTGTTATTCAGGAATTTCAACATATTGTTTATATTGTTAAATTAGTTCGATATTTTTATTTATATAATAAAGGTTATATTAGTTATAATATTTCAATAAAATGGCATTGTTGCCTTATATTACGTAGTAGTTTACACCTATAAGTGAAGTAACGCTTATCAAAATGATCATTATGTCATTAGAACTTCGCTTGCCATAGTGTTTACTTTGTTGGTGTAACTTAAGAATAAATTTATCTCATTGATTAAAGATTAAGATTTTTAAGATTTTAGTTCATTCATTGTTTCAACGTAAGACAGACGATGTTTTGTACAGAAATTTGACACGTTTCTTTCTTTTGCATAAAATGATTTATCTAACACATTAAATATCCTTTTTCAGTGGAACTAAAAAAATATCACCCAGATTACCGTTCGTAAAAACAATTTTCATATGGATTTCAAAATTGTCAGTAAAGATATTTTTTTTTTTTTTTATAAATTAGTGCTTGACCACTATCCCACATAAGTACGAGGCGATCTGGTCTTAG
Organism: Asbolis capucinus; assembly: GCA_018249125.1. Lineage (NCBI taxonomy): Eukaryota > Metazoa > Arthropoda > Insecta > Lepidoptera > Hesperiidae > Asbolis > Asbolis capucinus. Next base: position 5,847 of record DWJZ01005845.1, read on the forward strand.
ACGGAAAAGCGTACTAATTTAGTAAGTTAGTTTAGTAAGTAAGTTAGTCTTGGCTTGATTTACGGTTTTGTTCTCTCCAATAACTACACGGATCCCAAAAATAAGAAGCCAGTAGCGAATCAAATCCGGTCACGCTCTGCTCTCAGTGAAATATGTTCACACATGTGCTAACGGTATCACATTATACCCTTTTTAAGCGCTTTAATGCGACACTAAGAGCCGAATTTTATTACGGCCCATAATGTACGACAATCTTAAGCCTATTATTGCGAAGTCATTATTGATTCGGTTTACGAATTTAAAGCGGATCTTAGCAGCGGATGCCAGCCTCATTAAATTAATAAACGTTAATAATAAATACACTCATACCTTCGCATTTTATGTCATGGAGCTCGCGGAATACTGATGATTTCAGAACAATCGTCCTGGATGGATGGATTAATGTTTGTTACTCCTTTACGCAAAAACTACTGATTGGATCTTAATAAAATTTAGCACCCAGATAGATTACGGTTTCGAATAACACATAGACTACTTTTTATCAATATACCACGCGTGCGAAGCCGCGTAGGAATTCTAGTCTGTTATCAACATTAGCTCCACCAGAATTTGAACCCGTGACTTCTCGTATGCATGCAAGGCTCCTAACAACTAGACTACGTTTAATAAAATTTGCGCCATTTCTTCTTCGCGTGGAACTGTTTCCTAATTACGTCTATTTTTCAGGTCGGAGTTTCAAAAACGCAAATAATGTCATTTGTTTATCTTGCATAGTGTTTTTATAGATAAAAATATATTTTTTATAAATATATCTTTGATAATAACGAATATTCATACATACTTATTTTAAACCTTTCGAGATTTTTTCGGTGTGAAAGAGTAACTGAGAAAAAAAGTTACTTTCGCATTTTTACTGATTAAATAAATTAAATTTAGATATAATTTAACCAAGATGGAATCGTATATATCTGTAAGGAAGAGTGATAAATGTGACATCCCTGAGATGATCCAGCGTTATCTTCATAAAAATGAAAATGTGTTAACAAAGTTTTTATTAATTCAAATACATTCAAGTATTTTTGTTGCGAAACAATTGTATAGCGGAAGTATTGTGATTGTAATCACTTAAGTTTTTGTTATGTGCAATCCTCGCTTATCATGCTATTAATAAGAAGCTTACCAGTGCATATATCCTCTTTATAAGTAGAGGAAGCAAACTCTACCACGCAGCGCCACGAACTGTGGTAGTGCTATCTAGATAGGATTTTCCAGATCTAGATAGGATTTCATGATACCACTCGCTGGACATAGATGTTACAGCCACTTCATTTTGAATTGATGGAGAAACTCTACTAACTACACGAAAAAAGGGAATGATATTCCTTGAATGTGTTACCGGTGCCCAATAGTAATTATGGAATTCTTTAATAATGTATTAAAAAGGCTCAGCTGGAAGTCCGGCATTGCATTATTTCCCCTGGCATTGCTCGTGACTTTAGGCGACGGCGAAGACTTACAGGTGACCTATTAAATTTTTAGTGATTCACTTAGCGTTAGAAATTAAGGCGGGCGATTCAATGCTTTTTATTACCTCTTATACAAAGTTTACAGCTAATGACAATTATCTAACGATAACAGCGGCGGCTGACGGCACCGTGCTCCAAGTACTGTATACTCAAGAAATATTTACACATACATACAAAACACTAATACCGATGTATCATCTCACAGTAACCAATGTTACAAGCTTACAATTACAATAAGGTACTTCCACGTAAATTATAAACGAATTTTATTGCGCAAAATCAGGAAAAGCTAGCGTCTGTGTAGGTTTGTTTGGCCGCGGGACTACACTACTTCTAATAGGAGCTAGGAGGTAAGCATTGCAATTTATGACAGTAAGAAGATTGCGCGCGGTAATCTTGCCTCCCCGCCGGCAAACCTCCCGCGCATAAATTACTGATCCGATACCTAATAACGGGTGAGTTTTAGCAAATCGTTATACAATCTGATTATACACTAACGGGAGAGTTATAATTATGGAAGTAGTGATAATCTAGTGGAATGTTGATCTGGTTGGAGAGTGATTTCGAATCCTGCATAGGGCAGTGATTTTAAGGGAATGTGATTATTAAAAATTATCATTTGCTTCGGTGAAAAAATATGTACTCTTAAGAATTCCTCACTTAGGTCTATACGAAATCTAGTACGCACTTGCTTAACGTGGTGGCCTATGGACTATACACTTCACATCGTGAAACGTGCCACATCCCAGATGTACGGCGTAGCATGATGTCAATAACTTCTAAAATTAATTTGCACGATACAAGACCGAAGGCCGTGAGCGCGTCGTGAGACAATAATGAGTTGAGGATTTCTAACGATGATGAAAAATACACGCTAACTGTACCGCTTCCATAATGATCATCGCAACCTATTTTAATAGTGGGCCACCGATGGGTTGAAGCCATATAATTTTAAAACTGTACAGGAATACTCTACCTGAATATCGTCTTCCAATCCAATAGGCTTATGGTGGATTTACGGCAGATTTCCTCGACAACTCGCCACCATTCATCACGATGCGCGTTGAAAGCGAGAAGTCTTTGATTTATACATCATTTTCGACCGTTACCGTTAAACGTTTTAACTGACCGCGGTGACCGATAAGTCGAAAGTCGGCAAAGCAAGACAGATGTAGTGGAGAGCTCGTTGCTTAATTTTATGATAATGGCCGTTTACGGCGTGTGAAATAGAACGCGCCCTGCCGTTGGCCGTCGTGCCGCATCGCTGCGTCGGCGACATATCGGATTGGCCCAGTTATGGAAATGAGGGATATGATAATTATGATGTATGCCGGAATCTTCTCCGCTTTGCTTTAATCCAATTGAAGTGCTGAGATGGTTTATTATGTTTAATACATTTGGTGTAGTAGTATAAACACCTACATTAGATTTTAAAATCAAAAAGAATAAGTATGATAATTAATTAGAGAGTATTCATAATAATAAAACGAAATAAATTATTCAGTTAGTTATAGATATCCATAAAAATATTTCTCGTTTTTTGAACTGAAATTTCGTTGTGTTGAAAAATATATTTTTTGGTAATTTACAATGTTTTAGTACTCACATTCCCGAGGTATCCACTGCAGGGCTGTATGGGGGGTGGCATCGGCGGCAGAGCGGGCGAGCGGCGAGGGGTGCTTCGCCCCCGGGCCTCCTCCGTCTGCCCCATTAGTTTAGGACCATCACTGCAAAGGAAAATGTATTAAACAAAATGACTTATAATATTTTTAAGTTACAGCAATGGTAGGTGCGTGCATTAGAGGGTTATATACTCAAGTTAATTTCCAAGATTTAGTTGTAGTTAAGTACCTACACTAACTTTTTTTTTTATTTGTAGGTACTATTCTAAATCCATTTCTGTGTAGTGGAGAAGTAACTTTATTTATTATAATAATCAAATCACTGTAATTATTTAATTAAATTTACTACTTGAGCAACACCCAGCCAATGATTTACCCCTATGACGAACCCAGTTTCCGCATATGAACCTTAAGATCGCGTCACTCTCATGTCCAGAATTATAATTCTATAAAGTTATTTTTACCCTGGCAACCACACAAACTGTCTTCGGTTACAAAACAGTAACAACACTCAAGAATACCTCGTAAGTATCCATCCAGGAACTGCGGGCGGATATTAACGTCACATAAACAACCCACGTTCGCCCCATTAGGGTCTCCGAAGCCCACACTTTGTATTAATGCCTATTTATTTTAATTACAACTAATAAACCTATTTCATTTGTTATTCTAATACTACAGTAAACTAACTATAATAAAACACTGGAGCTTCATCTATAACTGAATATTAGGGGTCCATCAATCATTAATCTTAATACAAAAATTAAATCTGTAACTGGCAGCTATCTACACACGAAACATATTTGGAAGAAACTATCAGTGAAAGTTTTCAAACCCGCTTACTCCCGCACTAAGATTTCCTTTATAACAAATATCGAATACCGAGAAAAAGCGTTCATCTGAAACCTAAATACCCCAGCTTGGTGTCGGGAATTGAAGCCAGACCGATATCTTTGTAGGTAGGCAATAATTAATTACTTGTATTTTATACATTAAACACTATACAATAGGTCATTTTTAATTAAGAAGCATATCTAAATTATTATAAATTCACGCACCATCGCAACACACTCAGTCTTTGTCATCGAGATACGAATCTTTCGATTGACATATCTCGATAGAAGCGTTTTGTTAGAGATAATTAAGTAGGCCTGTTACCACTCAATAATAGATCGTACGGGCCATATTGCTAAACAGATTGTTAATAAATTATGACAGAAGTATGTATGTATCTAGGTTTTAGAAACCTCATTATGAACACGTTTTCGTTTATATCGATTCTTTTGAATCGATTTTGCCTATGAAATAGAGTGGATAATATTTTTTAACGACTAGATAATAATGTTAAAATAACCATAGAATAACAAATTTCGACTGTTAAACTTGACTCAGATAAGCAAAACCTAAATTACAACGATGTACTTAAATAAACTGACAAAATACCGACTCATTATAATTATGATTATTAAGAGAGCGACAGTGTTAAGTGTAATGGAGAAATTGCTCATAATAATTGTTAATAATGAGGAATAATGATTTCAAATATAATAATGTTGATTTTCACGGAGCTAACAAGCGGCAATTTAAGCGTCAAATCGATAATAATCGATATTTATTATGAAAGTATAAATCGTATAAAATATAACACTCATCATGAAATATCCTTGCACTTGAAATAGTTCGGAAATAAATAAATCACTAAATACACAAGTTTAAATTTGAAATTATTTTGAATTTGGAATTCCAAAGTAAACGCGTTTTTATTTGGCCAGTTCCTCAAAACGATAATTTAATTTTTAAACTTGATCAGTTACGTCTCAATATTACCTACGAAAATGTTAAATCTTGTCTATGGATAATCAAGAAATAACTGAAGGTACTAATCAGTTAAATACACGACCCTCTGTATCAAGAAAGTCTGTATCTATTGCTTTTATACATAGACAAGCAGATCCATAATATTATTATAGTCCATTCACTTTTAGTTTAAAACTTGCGAAGCACAAAATTACTCAACGAAATCTTCCGCCATCGAAACTGACGCGGCATAATTTTCGCATAAAACAAGAAAAACACGATTACGGATGTGTATTGTGTGGGATTTGGTGATTGGTGATGAGAACAACGGTTACCGTCGAGGTCGTTCATTCACCTCCTCGCGACTGAGGACTGTCCAATAAATACTCTTTGATAGCTGTTTAATCCGTTTCATAGGTGACACTTAGTTTGCTTCAAGGATATTTTATATCATAATATGTTGTAACTATAACAAGGTCAAATGTAATTATCGTTTCTACCATAACTAATTTGAAATTAACTCGTCTAGCCATAAATTCTGTTACAATTTTAAAAGTATTCATTTCCAGAATTTGAATTTCGAATTTGGAACAATACTATTTTATTTCAATTACGAAGAGTTAGTCGGTAAGGAACAATCTTAATTTGGCGGGACATTTAATATTTTAAAATGGAGTGTGGTGTTAAAGAAAATAGAATTGCCGTGATGGCACTACATGAGGTAGGAATGGAGCCTTCCATGATTTTTAAGACTCTTCAAAAGCTGGCCATCAATCGGATGTTTGTGTACCGTACCATTAACAGGTTTGTTGCTAATTCTTCTGTCGAGGACCACAAAAGATCGGGTCGGTACGAGGACCGCGCCGACCATACAGGCCGTAAATGCAGTGCGAGCCAGAAATTTGCCGAAATCCTTTAAGCAGAAGATGTTGTCCCGTGAAATGAAAATTGATCCTAGAACCGTGTCAAAGATTAGCTTAATCTTGGAGTTTATTGACGTTATACTGGACATATCTTAAATGGTGTTTTGATGTCAAAAAGGGTCGAAGGTTAAAAAAACTGGAACGAAACGATAAGAGGTTGCTAGGAAAAAAAGGATGCAAATCTTACACCCTGTCAAAGTTTAATGTAAAGCGGATGACATGCATGTACCTATGGATTCAAAACAGGTAGGTACTTACTGTAAAAACTCAAAAAGGACTTTAAAGACACGAAAAGAAACTAAAAAAGGAAAAAACACAATGTGTGAAAAAACACTCGATGTGATGAAATTATATATGTAATTCTGCGCATGCAAACTCGAGACAGGCAGCAAACAAAATATGTATGATAAAAAGGGAAAGTGCATTAGCGACAAAGATGTTAATTATTATAATGCTAAAAGTCATTGATTAGCATCATACATAATTTTAACGCTTATTAAAATATTAAATCTCGTATTCGTTTCAGCAAATGATGCAACATCCTGATTTGCAAATGAAAGTGTATACGGGCATCGGAATGATTTATATCATATTTAATTAGGGACTTCCTCGTTACAAGAGAAAGCTGTCGCAAGAATTGTAAATTGCAGAATTCAATTGCTCTCGTTTCCCGTAGTACTGCCATTGCAGTGAAACTGTTCATTACCTGTGTGATGAAAAGATTAATTCTTACATCTACATATACTTCTGTACTAATTTTATAAAGAGGAATAATGTTCTTGTTTGTTTCAGGAGAATAAGGCTTCGAAGGCTTCGAAACTACTGGACTGATTTGAAAAATTCTTTTACCATTATAATCCTACGGACATAGGCTATAAAACTTTTAAAAAAACGATAGGGTATGGAAACTTAGATAATGTAATTTAACATATGAAAAAAATCTTTATATCGCGTTCGCTGTGGAAATTATCCACAATGGAGCAAAATGATGTACTACAGTTGTATAGACGCATTAAATTCTTCAAAAAAGTCCGCAGTACCATATCTCAAACTGGTGCAGTTTTGTCACAATAAATACTTATTTATGGCTCTTCCAAAGCGCGGCATAAATATATAATTATTCTTACTAACCCCTTCAGCATATCCGTTAGTTATCCTCAAACTGGGACTCTCTATATCACGAGTAGCAAGACACAAACACACTTCACAAACAAGAACAAATCTTTTGACACAAATAACCTCTGCAAGGAATCGAACCGTCCCCCTTTGCTTCGCAGGCAGACTGCTGATCCGCCAATATAACAAGATAAAATTTAATCACGCCCAGATTTATCTCGCTAAACAATAATTCAGTAATATCCACCAGATTTATTTATAGATATTAGTGATGGAATATTTATTTGATGCACGCCATCGTAGGCGTTTGTTCACAGGACAATTCAAAACTAGTTGACTTCCTCAGAGAGCGTGGGAGCTGAGAAGACATGGATTTAATACGATGAATCTAAACGTAAATTTTATTGGCATATTTCGTGATTTGTAGTTTATATCTTATGGATGTAAAAAACATTGAGTTGACTAATAAATACTTACTCATGCCCCGTCCAAAGAAATCCTAGATTTCATTTTTTACTGTTACCGTGGACGATTTGTACTGATTGAATAATCGTTACATTTATCTATGAAATAAATATGTGCTTTGGCCGGGTGTGGAATCCAGGACAGGCGACAGGCCGGTTGGTCTAGTGGTTAGTGATCCTGACTACTACATCGGAGGTCGTGGGATCGATTCCCACCCAGGTCAAACTTTTCTGTGATGAACAGGAATGTTTGTTCTGTGTGTCTGGATGTTTAATAGAAATATCTATTTAAGTATGTATTTAAAAGTATATATGTATGTTTATCAGTTGTCTGATCACCAT